>JAXQQM020075343.1:0-90000 GCA_034641835.2 Pinus albicaulis
AGCATTGGACTCCGGGTAGGCCTCCATCGTTGGTCTGTTTATTCGCAATTAGGAACTTGCGCTGTAGCATTTGATGATTTTTGCTAGACCCGTGCTGGGCTAGTAGGGATCGCCTGCAATCGCGAGAGGGGATTTACCTCCTCAACTATTACCATGCCTTAGGTAATACAATAAGGTTACCTAATGAATTCCATGTCACATGGGCAGTATGGAAAGTGTGCAAGATTGATTTATTTTTGTTAACTACCACATGAAATAAAGTAGTATGTTTATGCTTATGCTTATGAGACTTTTCATGTGAAAATGATTTAAAACAAAGGAGGCTAAAAAATAATTTAAAAAAAAATATTGTATGAATAACATGGAATATGTGCAAGTATGGCACATGCATGAAAATATGTATATGCACATGTTTGAGTGCACGATTGAAGGCATTGTTTGAATGTGTAAATTGAATGCATAGTGCAAATTCCTTTTACGCATATTCATTGAAACTTGTGTGTAAAAGGATGAAATGATAGAGTTGTGACTAATATGTGAGATTGAAATCACTTTAGGGGCTCTTAAATGTTGCAAAATAAAGTATGATAAGAAACCAATTGAACTCCTTGTGCATATCTTAACTAAGAATGCATGTGACGGTATCCAAGTAAGTAGGGAAAGTAGCAAGCAAGGAAAGGTACAAGAATTGGGTGAAAATTCATTTCATATTAATTTTTTATCTTCTATTTTTCAAATTAATGCATATGTTTCATGGATGCCCAAGAAGGGTTATGGGTAACGAAAAAAAATGTCAGCACAAAAAGATTTAGTAAAATATTAATAATGTGTGCACACATTGAGTTACAATGTTTAACAAATATTAAATAAATGAATAAAAGACTCATGAGATAAAATATGTATGGTAATGCATTGAGAGAATGCATAAAAGTATGGGATATATGAAGCAAATGTAGGGTCTTCAATTTTGTTCATGAGTCCATGATTATTATCCTAGTAGTTTCTAAGCTTGAGACAAGTGATTCTATCATATAATGTTGAGTTTGATGGTAAGGAACATGTAATTGAAGGATTGGTTTTTCCTAGTTGTTAAAATTGGCAACTATGGCCAAATTCCACTTTGGATAGCTCTTTTGATGGAGATAATTATTGCATTGAATTCCTCTTTTCGAGAAGACTAAAATTGACCTAAAGATCATCAAATTTGGACAAGGCTAAATATATTTTTGAGGTTAAGCCCACACATGTGCAAATTGTCAAGGTCAATCACATCATCTTATAGACTCATGGAGCCCAATAGCCATGTCTCTTGACCACCAATGACTTGTATAAATAAGAAATACCTCAAACCTCATTTGGCATAATCTCATCTCACACATTCTTATCTCTCCTCATATGATTGGTTTTTACAACATATTGGGCATCTCTTTTCCTCACACATGTCGCAGCAAAGAAGGAAAATTTTCAAGACAAATTACAGGGCCAAATTGTAGGACTATTGCAGCGTTTGACCAACGTTTACCAAGGGGTATTTGACCAAGTTCGATTGTGATTTTTATGGGGAATTTATATTTGAGTAGGACACATTGTTTGGCACACAAAATTATATTTTCTGGGTAGGTTGACTGCGATGACCACAGGCTTGAAATGCAGACTTTGACTAAGTTTTACCATTGTTTTAATGAATGTTTTATGCTAAATTTGACTTCTTTAGAAGGCCGAGTTTGACCGGGGATGACCAAGCTGCATTGTGGATGTTTTTTTGTTGCGTTGACCAACATTGACTTTCTGGTTTGGGCTGTTGATTGTTGCAAGAAAATTTCATATTTGTCAAGGCTACTTTGATCATCATTTGGCAAGTCAATTTTTAATGTATTGTACTTATCTCTCTCTCTACTAAAATTTTGATATAATGATAATAAGAATTGATCAAACGGTTTTCCCCCAACGCTCACCAAATCTGGTCTCCTCTTGTATTCTTCACTTTATTGTTCATGTTCTATCTACAGTTACTGTTAATGTGATTTATGGTTAATGTGATTTCTATTAGAAAGCTAAATTGGAAATTTTCATTTAGCTGTTGTAAGAAATTTGAGGTAATTGTGAAAAGCATAGAACATACCATTGTTAACTAAAATTAACATGGTATCGAATCCTAGGTGAAGACAAAGCCCAAGCAAGAGAGAGAAAAGTAATCACTAAGAGAGATCTATTAGACAAGCATCAATGGCTTCTACAACTTACTTCGAGACTGAGGATAAGATCAATGAAAAATATGACTATCATGCATGGAATATGACTTTGGAACTGACTTTGGAGGAACCTGAAGTATTAGACTATGTGTAGGGAAAAAATGGTGGAGCCTCCAAATGCACTGGCTACTGCTAAGATCAAGTATAGAAAAGGTGAGGTCAAAGTAAAGAAAATTTTGATTGACTCTATTCAAAAGCATTTGGTTGCCTATATTTATGATTCAGGAACTTCTAAGGAGATATATGATAAGTTGGTTGGTATGTTCAAAGTGATCAATGAAAATCAAATCCTCTTTCTCAAGAACAAGTTGAAGGATATCAAGATGGAAAAAAGGGAGTTTATCCAATCCTTCTTCACGAGAATAACACAAATCAAGAATGACCTACTATCTATTAGAGATTCATTACTGATAAGGAGATTACTCGCATTGCTTTTGGAGGTATTTCAAGACCTTGGGATGCATTTGTCACCACTATTCTCGACAATGACAAGATACCTGGTTTTGACGAGTTATTGACCAGATGCACTCAAGAAGAGACTAGGATGATGGAGAGAGACAAGCCCTCAAATGGAAGTGAACCTACTACTTTCTCAACTCAGGAAAAGAGGAAGAATAATGGTGGTCCGAGGAGACATGGTTAAGGATCCAAGAAGGGATTCAAAGAAGGAAGAAAAGGAAGGTGCTACAATTGTAACAGGTTCATCCACTATACTAGAGAGTTTCCTCGCAAGAATAACTCTCCAAAGGATGACGAAAACACAACCACAACAATTTAAAATGCAATGGAAATCAAAGGAAAAATAGGTTCAACAACAAAGGAAAGAGGAGTGCTCCCACTACTTGAAATGGAAATGGTCAACCTCCCAAAAGGACAAGAAATTACAAGCATGAGGAAAGTAATGTTGTAGAAAAACAAGATTAATTATATCTTATTTCCGCTCTATCTACTGCCTCTCCTCCGAATACTTTGGATCATTGGTTGATTGATAGCAACCTCAAGGAAATTCACTGGGTACAAGGAGGCAATCTTAATTTTGGTCGAAAAGAAGACTAATTTGAAGATCATACTTGGAGATAATGCCACCTACCCCATGAAAGGGGTAGGTATTGTTACTCTTCACTTGAATCAAGGTAAAAAAATTCATCTACAGGAAGTATTGTAGGTTCCCAATTTGAAGAAGAACCTAGTGCCTATTTCTATGATGGAAGACAAAGGCTTCAAGGTAGCATTCATTTATGGAAAGGTACATATTTGGAAAATAAACCCTAAAGATGCATTTACGCTTGGATTTAGGATTGATGGTATCTATCAAGTTGGAGGAAGTCCTTTGGGAGATTTGGAAATTTATACTTATCTTCAATCAAATCTATGACACTAGAGATTCTCCCACTTACATTACAATGCCTTGCATGGGGTAAGGAAGATGGTCACAGGTATGCCTGAGTTCAATATGAACCATGAAGGTGTTTTTCAAGGTTGTGCAACTAGGAAACGTACAAAGGCACCATTCCCTTCTAGTGAAATCAAGACAACCGTATTCTTCAATTGGTCCATTCTGACCTGTATGGTGTGTTTCCCATAACATCGTTGGGAGGATACTCATATTATCCAATCTTTTTGGATGACTACTCCTGCAAAACATGGATATATTTCTTGAAGAATAAGGATGAAGTGTTCAAATGGTTCTGATCTTTCAAAGCATTGGTGGAAAATGAAACAGGTAAGAATATCAAGATATTAAGTACCAACAATGGAACCAAATATGAATCAAATGAATTCAATGACTTTTGGAGAGAGGATGGAATCAAGAGGAAGACGACTATTCAATACACTCCTGAGAAAAATTGCATTTCTGAAAGGAAGAATCGAACAACCATGGAAGCCACATGTGCCATGCTCCATGATCAAGGCCTACCAAAGTTCTTATGGGGAGAAGCTACCAACACTTCCATATATGTTCAAAATAGGAGCCCACATCAAGTCTTATATTTCAAGACACTGAAGGAATTTTTTACTAATGATAAAATAAAAAAGTTGGAAGTATATGGGAAAAAGGTATATTTGTTGGCTACAGTGAAAATTCAAAGGCATATAAAATCTATGTGCCTGGTTAAAAAGGTGTGGAAGTAAGCCGTGATGTCACCTTTGATGAAGATACTTCCCTTGGGAAATCCCAAGATCTCTCTATCCCAAGGAAGGACAATGTTAATGATACGGAAAGCCAAGATGAACCTGTGACAAATGAGCCTATGCCTAATGTTGATAGTCCAATATATCCTATTGATCCACCTCTTGGTGATCCCTCTACTTCAAGGAAACAACCTCTATGTATCAAATATACTATTGAAGATGCTAAAATATATACTACTCCGAGAGGGAAATTTCGTGAAAGTAATAAGTCAAATAGGTACCAAGGATATTTGGATGCTATGAGTACTATTACTCAGGATAAACCGTGCACGTTCAAAGAAGTCGTAAAACACCAAGTATGGAAGGATTTAATGAATGAGGAATATGAATCGATCATGAAGAATGATGTCTAGTACGTGGTGCCTAGACCTAAGGGAAATTCCATGGTCACCTCAAAATGACTTTACCAAATTAAACATGAAGCTAATGGGACTACTAAAAATTATAAAGCTAGGTTCGCTGCTCGAGGATTCTCTCAAAAGGAAGGAGTGGACTATGACAAGGTATTTGAATCAGTTTCCCAATATACCACTATTCGATCAATTATTGCTCTTGTTGCCAACTAAGGTTGGAGCCTACATCACATGAAGGTCAAAAATTATTTCTTGCATGGATCGCTTAAGGAGGAAGTATACTAGGAACAATTGTAGGCGTTCAAAGTACAAGATAGGAGGACACATGTATTCCTACTGAAGAAATCCCTTTATGGGTTGAAGCAATCCCCTAGGGCTTGGTACAAGAGGATTGACAACTATCTTATGAATCTGAAATTGACGAGGAGCTATGTTGACAAAAACCTATACTTCAAGGTTGAAAAGGACATGCCTCTCATTTTGGTCCTTTATGTTGATGATATCTTTCTAATAGGATCAAACCCTCTCATTTATCAATGCAAGAGGGAGTTGACTTTCGAGTTTGAGATGAAGGAACTAGGACTGATGCACTACTTGATAGTCCAGGAGGTCTGGAAAAATCCAGGTGATATTTTCCTTTCTCAAGGAAAATTCATTGTGAATTTGCTACAAATATGTGGGATGGTGGACTGCAAGTCCATGTCTACTCCAATGAAGCTCAACTTCAAGAAGCTATGTGGAAGTGCTGCTAGGCCTGAATTGGAAAACCCTTCCAAGTATCGAAAACTTGTGGGGGCCCTAATGTTCTTGGTAAACTCCCAATCGGACATATGATTTACGATTAATACTTTGAGCCAGTTTATGTTTGAGTCTCATCACATACATTGGATTGTTGCTAAGAATCCATTGAGATATCTCCATTGAACAATCAACTATGGGATGAGATACATTATCAGGAATTTGATGCTACATGGATATTCTGATGTTGATCGGGCTGACAATGTGGTGGATCAAAAGAGAACGTTTGGATGTTGCTTATCATTGGGGTTTGCTTCGATTTATTGGATGAGTAGGAAGATGAAATCAGTTTCTCTAAGAATTACTTAGGCCGAATACATTGCAACTAGTATGGTATGTTGTGAAGATATTTGGTTGAGGAAGCTCTTCAGTGAGGTATTTGAGCATGTGATGGATATAACCGTGATCTATTGTGGCAACTAGAGTTGGATTTTCCTTTAAGAGAATCATGTTTTCCACGACCGCTCCAAGCACATTGATATCAAGTACCACTTTATCCAGGATATGGTACAATAGGGATCAATAAGGCTCCAACACACCTAGACTAATGAGCAGGTTGCAGATGTTAGTATGAAAATTTATAATGTGTACCAAAAATGCTTCACTTAAGTCACCGGTGACAAGTGACCCTAAAAACAAGATGTGGCAGCTTATTATGCTTTATACCTTTAAGAAAAGTGATAAAACCCTACAAGAAAGTATCTGATGCAAGCCCAAAACATATAGAAATAGTAAAGAGAAGTGTGATAACCCAATAAAAGAATTTAAATGAATTATAATTTTATTAAAACACCTGGTGAAGAATATTTACAACATGGGTCTGTAAATTCCCCTCCGTGGGTTGGGTCCTTTTGATGTCCTTGTACTTCAATGATCTTATTCTTCTCTCTCAAATATGCAGAAAACCCAAAAGCAAGACGAAACTCAAGTGGGAGCTCAAATGTTGTGAGATGAATGGTGACGATGATAATAATCATGGTGAAGAATGAATGGAAGACCCTCTTATTTATAACAAAGTATTGAGCTAAATTAGGAAAATGTAAAATAATAAAATATTATTGACCAAATCAAAATCTAACTGTTAGGAATACTTTATTATATTTTTTGGAGAGGGAAAATATATTCAAAATGGTCAGATATCTTTATTTAGAAAATAATTAAAGTAATTAACAAATAAAATGTTTTATTAATCACTTTGTGAGGATTAAGAAAAGTGTGAATTTGAAATAATTATTAAATAATGGTTTAACAATTATTCCAAAAATAAGAATAAGGAATAATAAATAAATAGTGATTTATTTAATTATTCCAAGGTGATTTAATCAAATATGTTAAGAAATAATGATTTAAAAACTATTTCTAGAGAAAATTAAGTAAATAATGATCTATTCAATTATTCTTATGGGTTTTTTTATTTTAAACAAAAATAATTTATTAAAAATAGTTTACTAATTTTTTTTTTGTAAGCTTGACAGGACTACATCTTCAACATGTCCAATATATCATCTCGATCGGGGAGGGAAATTGAACCAATGACTTCACATCAAGGAGTGCCTTAATAGAGCACCCGATCACTGTCTATCCAAGATTTTGTGGAAAAAATAGTTTACTAAATTATTTCCTATAGTGAAAGTGATTTTACTATGGTAAAATTAATCCTACATGGTGTATTTTGATCCACCTAGTTAGAAATGGCTAGGTGATCATTTCTTAGCTGATAACATACTACCCCCCAATATACGAAAGGTAAGAGAAAATCATATGACCGAAATACATTGTATGTTACACTTCCACGAGACACCAAAGGGGGGGGGGGGGAGAGAGAGAGAGAGAGAGAGAGATGAAGCAATGCAAGGAAGGACAAAAAAATGGAGCCTGGGTGAGACCTACTAATTTGATATAATTCTTCTTTTATTTTGAAGTACATGATCTCAAATGAGGCGGGGGAGGCATATCCATACTCACCAAGATAACTGAGAACAAATAATAATGGTGTGCCCAACAATGTGTGACTTAGCTACAAAATACATGATACATGATACACTGACATCAATGGGCCATAATGTGATACAATAATACAATGACTCCCATATACATAATGTGCATGGAAAACAGGAGCCAATACTGAATACAATAACATCTGAGTACATGAAACATAATTAACCTCAAGCTGACATGGTGAGGGGAATAACAACCAAATAAGCCTTGCTTAACGGGAAAGGGCTCTGAAGATCTAAATGGATCATCTGAATGAGGCATGCATGTTGTGGGCGCTGCAAGTGGCATTAATTGAGCCGATCAAATCTACGGAACTGCATCTGAGGCTAGATTATAATCAATTGTCTTCCTGTCATGTGGCGGGCTACCTAAAGTGCCACCCCCTCACAAGGTCTGGAAATTATCACACACACCTAGGAAATACTAGTGCAATCTATTGTATCACCAAACCCCCAAGTGTACAATTCTCGATCGTGCGATAATGAGCTGGATTCGAGCACACGAGAAACAACCAAGTCAAAGGGAAATGATGATTCCCTTTCCTTGATCCGAGGAACTGAACAATGATGAAAGTTGGAACCAAGGCACACCACCCTCTAGACCACTCTCCTGGAATAAATGTGTCGAATTCGACAGAAGAGTGCTAGCCAGAGGTGAGGCAATGAGGATTCCTCAACAAAGGCATGAGGATCATAGTAGTGTGATTGATGGACCGACACCAGGGATGATGATGGAAGGAGACAAGATGAGAGGTGGATTTTCGATTTCCCTTGTTGGAGAATGATATTCATGGTTGACCTGTTAGGAAAAATACTAAGAGGGGAGAGGGTGAATCAGTTTTTATAACTCACTGTAAACTTTTTCATTTTCTTTACTAAATTCTATACGCGACTTGAATGAACCCAACTAGCATATACACGTGGATATCTTTATAGAAACTTGCGTATGTCCAGAGATCTTATTATGCAGATAATTCTTTACTTAGATCAGTGCATCATTCATTCGTCAGATGTTTAGTAAGCAGTAAGCAGGTGTAGTAAGAACATAATAAATCATCACACATAAGAAACACACATGAACACCAAGATTTAAGGTGGAAACCCAATTCAGGAGAAAACCACCGCTGCTATCGTCTCTGTCTTCAATATTTATTATAAAGAAAATTGCTTACAATCTTGTACTGGCGCATACTCATACCAGCACGTAGGCACCCACTTGCAGAAGGCTGCAACCTTCTCTCGTTCACCAACTTTTGTTGGAAGGGAGCTTCAACCCCCTCATCTCGTTTACCAGCCACTACTGGAAGGGAGCTACAACCCCCCTGATCAGAACACCAACTTCTTCTATATGGAATATTCTACTTCCACACTGAAGGCTTCAACCCTAAGACCCACTGCAGAACATGTTTCATAAATTTTCACATTGTATCCAACAGCTTCAACACAACTCAATATATAGATAAACACCAATAGACTTAACCCAAAATTCAAACAGAACAGTGAGATCACTGTAACCAGAGCACAGTAATAAACCCAGATTTCAGAATCAACATGCATAATCAATTTCAACCTTTATCATTCATCATCTTAAATGCATACGCTACTTCAATTTACTGAACCTGCATGTATATGTGCTTTCCTGCACACCAACCTGCGTATAGATCTGTGAATACTGAATTTTCAGAAATTGATCAAACTTAGAAATTGATCTGAGGCTTTCAGTCATATATCTTTTCAGATTTGCAGAACCCTTATTCAGTCAACATCATTAAGCATATTTAATCACTCATTGATCATATTATACATATTCAACTAGCATCATATACAGTATTCAAACAACCCAGATATGTATGAAGACATCATTGACAAACATCAATAATACAACAAAACTAATCATATATTTCCTTCTGCATACTTCAACAAAACCCTAGATTCCATACATGCTTTTGTTGAACCGAACCTGCGTATATACGTGCTTTTATAGAGACGAACCTGCGTATAGATCTGCAAACATGATAAGACTGTGCAACTCTTCAGAATAGATAATCAGCTCAGATATTACCCTTCACTTCAGCAAACATTTTCCAGACGACATAAACAGATCTAGCAAATACATAATCATTTCAGGTCTAGAGATCATGATCCATCATTGTATTCATGGGTGCATCATAATTTCATACCTACCAATAAACATAACCCATTTCATGCAAATATACTTCAGAGAGAAGTATTCAGTTAAAACCCTTACACATGCACACCTTGCACTATGATCTTCTTCTCCTTATATAGATTTAGCATTTCCTAATACAATGAGCCAAAACCACACAAGTGCCGATGGTATTCTTGGCCGGAATCAAGTAGATGACGTCGAACTCAATATTGTGGGCTAAAACCATGGTAATGCCCCCTGGTATCATAATTTTAGAGCGCAAAAGGCATATGCGACTTGGACTCTTCGTACCCGCGTGTATACACGACTTCTATTTGTAATAACCGTGTTTATACTAATTTGGAATGTATACACGGGTTTCCTGTATACAAACCTGCGTATGTACGCTGGTTTCCTTCATCAAACCTACGTATACTTTGTGAAATATTACCTTTCTCATTTCTCTGGCATTTACTAGAATTCCTTTCTTTGTCACATATGAATTGACCTGTAGATACATCATTTTTACATCTTTAACAAATATATTGTTATCAAAAGAAAACTCATCAAGTAGGTTTCCATAAAGGACAACTTCATCGAATAGGTTGCCATCAAGGACAACATATTACATCATAATCCCAATAATATCCCCCTTTGGACTTGATGGCAACCATGTTGGTGTTTGATCACCACAGCTGATAGATACATCAATCATAAACATTATCCAAACACCAAGTTACTCTCCCCCTTTGACATCAAGGGAAAAGGGTGGACCAATGCCGAAACAGATTTTCTCTTATAGAAATAAAAGCTCTGTACATATGATCTGCACTATACTAACCATGATCTCCCTAAGCACATGCTGAATATTTAGAAAAATTTTTAATGAAGTACATGATTCTATAACTCAACTGAGTATGACCTTTCCTATCACTAAGGACTCATTCTTATATCAATCTCCAAACCAAGTGGGGTTACATATTTGACTTAACTACCCAACTAAGTGGGTTTACAAATTTGAACAAGTCCTTACATGACTGAATATAACAATTTTACATCATAGGTCTCAACATGACATTTTCATCAAATAATAGATATGACTTTGTATAACCAAGACCAAAGGATCTCAAGAGAGAGATCATAATTCAACAATCAACATAATGCCAACAATGCATTATTCTCAGCAAGGCTAATGCTCCCCCTAAACATGTGCATCCTTAACAATTTTCAACAACCAACTCATCAAAGCATCTTCATCAAGTAGATAGATATCAAATAAGAAAATGCAGCTTGAAAACCATAACCGCAGTTGTACCCATTAGCGCCAAACCATGTCTGTCAATCAAAAACATGTGTAAATTTCAATATCATCAACCTGTGACCGGGTCTACAATTTCAACATCATAATATATTTCCGTAGAAATCAGCTATCAACTCAATCTCTTGTCTTCATCAAGGTGAACTTGCCATTTCCCCTTTGTAGAAACATATGTGGGAATCATCATGAAATAGGATAGAGTAGTGAGGCATCATATAGCATGAGAAAACACCATAGACTTGTATCAACAATATATGAGAGAAGAAAGATAAGACAATGTAGTCATGTCTTCAAATATCATCCAACAGTTGTAGCATAAGCACATCAATAACCAAGTCTTCAGGATCTTTGTAGCAACATCATATTCTTGCCGAGAAGAATTATCACACCAGAACTACTTCAAAAATAATCAATATGTATCAACCAATCATCCATGTGATCTGTTATCACCACGGTCTTCATATTTTATATTTATTTCATAATCACGATGTAACATCTGTAGGAATCAAGTACAATAGGCCTCAAAAAGTCATCGACAACAAAAGCTACATGTTCTGTCCTCATATCTGAATCATTAGAAAAGATAATCTTCAAGGCTCATCCATAATCTCATCATAAGCAATCCATGTATCATGACACCATCATTCGAACTTGAGAATCACAACAAATAAAGAATAAGCAAACACAATGCCAATAATGCAACATTAGTAGTTAGGCTAATGCTCCCCCTGAACCTATGCTTCATGTTCATAGTCAAGACTTACCATATCGAATCCTTCATCATATCAACATATTGTAACCATCAACATTCGACCAAGAAAATTAAATCATAACTGACAACAGCATATCAGAGTCTATTCTTAAGACTGACTCACTATTTTTCTATCAGAGAAAAACATATGCAACTATATCCAACAAAACTCGCATGTATATGTGACTTTAGTTTATGAAACCCGCATAAAGAAAGTGAAATACATAAAATTTCACAACTCCATCTCCTCCTGGACTTATACATTATGTACCTGTCTTCTGTTGTCACATCAGATGCACTGCCGGAAATATAAATAATCATAATTACCAAACCATCCTTTATACATTGTAGATGAAGATATTATTCTTTCAAGAATGATGGACTGCAATGGGAATTGTATTCTTTCAATCTGAGTCTGAATCCTCCTCACATCTCTGAGAGGTCAGATCTTTAAACACATATAATTTATCAGTGTTTATGTATCCTCTTGCTATGACTTCTCCAGTTTCTTCGTCCATAACCTTGCATTTGGTTGAAGTGAACACAATATTATTTTTTTTATCTGCCATTTGACCTACACTTAATAAGTTTTATTTTAGGCCTTGAACTAATAAGGTATCAACTGACCTTCTATTTTTGTTAATTATGGATCTACCTTTTCCCAAAATATTTGTTGGAGCATCATTTGAAATAATAACCTTACCATCTTGATTTTTCTTGAGAGACTCCATCTTACTCTTATCACCAGTCATGTGATAAGAACATTCATTGTCGATGTACCATTCATCCTTATCTTTAATTGCACAGAGAGAAAGACTATCTCTTCTTTTTTATGCTTGTTAACATTAAAGTTGGTGGATCCAACTTTCTTTGGTCTTACGATATCATTTGTTTGACTTCCATTATGTCTTTGATGATTCATTAATTTGTTCTTGCATTCCTTTTCTACATGCCCAAACTTGTTACAAGCATAACATCTTATGTGACCAGAAAAGGGGGCAAAGGTATCATAATAAGTTTGCCTCATGTTCCTTCTATTGCAATCAATAACTTTATGTCCAAATTTGTTGCACGAAAAACAATAACCCTTAAAGAAACCTAAGTACCTGGGAGTTGTCGACCTTTTTGTGTAGAGTCTATTTGTCTGCGACTGAAACAATCTGTTTCTGCAATTGGCTGCAACATGTCCATAATTATGACATACAAAGCATTCAACATTATTGATCAAAGGATAAAATCGATTTATACTTCTATAGTTGGGAGTGGATGATTTCCTTTGAGTATTCATGATTGTCGATTGACCTTTTGACTCTTTAAACTCTTCAGGTTTTGCATTGATATCCTTTGAACCTTTAGCACTTTCTTGTGAACTAGATTCTCCTTTAATAGTTTCATGAAAACCAAGACCAAATTTAATAGAAGGAGACCTTTGACTATAAGAATATTATCCAAAATATTAGTACTATCTTGAAACCTCAAGTGTTTATCATTTTCTTCTAATTTACCTTTTAAAATGTTTACCTCAACCTCCTATCTTTGGCACTGCTTCTTCATACTTTCTTCGACCCTTTTTCTTTCTTCTACTTGTTCATTCAATTTTATAATCTCTTCTTTGTAGGTTTTAACCCTGTACAAAAATTATCTCCAAACGAATCTTAAAAACAGAAAATAAACAATAGAGAGAGCATAAAACATAAAACAGATATACACAGAGATTTTCCCCTGAATCTCAAATCGAGATGACCAGCTTGATTTTTCATTATATTCCTTTTAGTGTTACAACACATACATATAACACATATTTCATTAAATTTGGAAGTATTCTGTTGATCTAAAATTTAGAACTTTAACTAGATTAAGTTTTTTCAAAATGTGGAATTATAAAATCACTTAGTTTACTAATTTTAATGTAGATATTCACCATTTTTGGTGAAAATTTTATCATGGTAAACTATAAAAACAAATTTATATAAACTTGCAAAAGAAAATATTTCACATCTTAATCTTGGATTCCTTACATTATCTCTTTTAAGATTTTTTATGGTTTGTACTATAAACTAAGATTGTTAAAGTTGTTTTATGAAAATAATGTTGTGTATGTTACTATTATTAACTTTATGAAAAGAATGTTGTTTATGTTAGTATTATTAACCCATTTAATTATAATCTGATATAGTAAATATCATGAATGTGTTAAGTTACGATTATTACTAAGACAAGGTTGGCACAATTTAAAATTCTATCGCTTTTGCAACACTAGTAATATGGTTGAAGATGAAAAACCCTCTTAGATCATCCAATTTATACTCATATTGGATTTAAATTTCAAAATATTTGTGGCGCTACCAACCTTCTTGATCTTTTAACTAAACAAAATTATGATGATCTTGAAACACTTATTTTAATGCTTTTTGAGCATAACAATAAAATTCTAAAGAATTTTAAGTAATATGTTTATGGCTTCTTATATACCATATTTGGTCTTAGTGGATGATAATCATCATTATCACCATCATAATTACATACTGTTGTAGGAAGTTCGAACCATTTTAGAGATGACAGGAGAAAATATTTTTTTACAATCAATTTAAATGTTGAATGAGAGTAGTAATATAATTTATTATTATTTATTATTTGTACTTTTGTGTTATAAACTAAGTTAATTAAGACTTACTTGATGAATAATAGATTAATATGCAAGATATATATTAAGAATAAAGTTATTTAATGACAAATTATCATAGTAATGTGTCCAATATATACCAGCATAGATCCATCTTGAATACGGATTTAACATGAGCCTAGAGGGATTGAATGTTGAAAGAGAGTAGTAGAATAATTTATTTATTATTTATTATTTGTACTTTTTTGTTAAAAACTAAGTTAATTGAGACTTACTTGATGAATAATAGATTAATATGCAAGACATATATTAAGTATAAAGTTATTTAATGACAAATTATCATTGTAATGTGTCCAATATATACAACCATAGATCCATCTTAAATGCGGATTTAACTTGAGCCTAGAAGTATCAAATTTCTTCACGTGCAAACATTTTTAGAGTGCAAAATACAATGTATTATTTTTCGTTGTTTAACTTGTATTTTTTAATGCTAAAAAGAATATATATAAGACCAAACAAAAATTTTAACCATAAATACTTAATTTATATATATATATATATGAAGTTGATATCGATATAAATTACTTAACATAGATCTTCAAATAGTTTATTTGAATCTCTACCTAAAATATTTTTGAAAAGTAAAAGATTTAAACATTTGATTCACACATTTTTTTTACTTCTAATTACTTTACAATATATTCATTTTTTCTTTAATTATGGTCGAACTTACACATGCCCTCATACTAGGTTGTAGAATGAGCCTCGCCTCTTGACTCAATTACTAATCATTTTAATTATCAAAATCAATCATGAATTAGAATAGTAACAAAGTAATACAATGTGATTATTTTCAAATACAAGAGGAAAAAGAGAAAATTGACTAAACTAATTATTACAGATGTTTAGTTTTTATTCCTGGAGTGTTTAAGGATATTATATTGAAAAGAACATATTCACATTCATCTAAAACTTAGATTCCTTATATTATTTCTATTATCATTAATATTTATATTTATGTATTAAATTTGAGTCGTGAATAATAGATTTTGTAAAAAGATTCTTACCTATAAAGTTAATTAACAATCTATTAATATTGTTCTTCTCGCTATTATTAACCATTATAAATTGCACTTAACTACTTTTCTTATGTTGAGTACAAATTTAATATACTAGTACAATGTTGTCACCACTTCAAAATATATAATAGGAAATATTTTATAAGTCTAGTTGTGTTGTTCAATGATCAAAATCATTTTTTTATAAATTAGAATGCAACAAAACAAAAATTTGATTTATATCAATTATAATAAGAAATATTAAGGAAAACTCACTTCAAACATTATTTCAAGTGTTTATCATTTTTTCATTAGGTGTTTAAATGGTTTATATGAAATAGAATACTCATTAGCTACTCTACTATTGTTTTAATAAACCAAGTTTAGAAGATGTTATTTTTAAGTGCATTATTGAAATTGATTATGCATATTTGATATGGTGAGAAGTCGTGTTGGTCAAACAAAGCTTTGAAAACTTAAATATTTTATGGCACTGTCATGTCATTTGTATCACCACATGGTTACATTGAAATACTAAATAATATAAAACTCCTCCAAAAATAATATGAAGAGAATATTTGATATACAACAAATATTTAAAAGTGTCTGAATGGATATTAATAGATCCTTCAAACAAAAAAATTATAGTCGAACTTACACATCCCCTCATACTATATGTAGAATGAGCCTCGCCTCTTGACTCAATTACCAATCATTTTAATTATCAAAATAAATCATGAATTAATCATGAATTAGAATAATAACAAAGTAATACAATTTGATTATTTTCAAATACAAGAGGAACGAGAGAAAAATCACTAAACTATTTATTACAAATGTTTAGTTTTTATTCCTGGAGTGTTTAAGGATATTATATTGAAAAGAACACATTCACATTCATCTAAAACTTAGATTCCTTAGATTATTTCTATTATCATCAATATTTATATTTATGTATTAAATTTGACTCGAAAATAATAGATTTTGTAAAAAGATTCTTACCTACAAATTTATTTAACAATATATTAATATTGTGTTTCTTACTATTATTAATCATTTTAAATTGACAATAACTACTTTTCCTATGTTGAGTACAAATTTATTATACTAGTACAATGTTGGCACCACTTCAAAATCTATAAGAGGAAATATTTTATAAGTCTAATTGTGTTGTTCAATGATCAAAACCATTTTTTTATAAATTAGAGTGCAACAAAACAACAAATTTGATTCATATCAATTATAATAAGGAATATTAAGGGAAACTCACTTCAAACATTATTACAAGTGTCTAACATTTTTTCATCAAGTGTTTAAATGGTTTATATTAAATAGAATATTAATTAGCTACTCCAATATTGTTTTAATAGACCAAGTTTAGAAGATGTTGTTTTTAAGTGCATTATTGAATTTGATTATGCATATTTGATATGGTGAGAAGTCATGTTGGTCAAACAAAGCTTTAAAAACTTAAATATTTTATGGCACTGTCATGTCATTTGCATCACCACATGATTACATGGAAATACTAAATAATATAAAACTCCTCCAAAAATAATATGAAGAGAATTTTTGATATACAACAAATATTGAAAAGTTTGTCTGAATGTATATTAATAAATCCTTCAAAAAAAAATAACATTCATGAATCATATAAACCTAATCTTAAGATATTCGCTCAAGTAGGTCAAGAACAGCTTCTACAAAATATTTATTTATCTTGGTCTTCTTGCATGTTCTTTCTTTGGCATCCATGCCCACACTATGGTATTAATTGGAATAGAGCCAAGTTTTGTGTCATCAGGATTTGGTATCCAATATTGCTCTAAAAAATTTCCATTGTATTTCCCTGAAATAGGCTTCCACCAATCAACCTTTACATGAAGATTCTCACTTTCATTATCCCTAAAGATATCCGAGATGGATTTTTCCATCCAAATCATCTCTCCTGCATCCTCATTTCCTTATCTAACTAGCAACATATTTCCTTTCTCGACATCAATCTTTAGATTGAATGTTGGCTTTGGCTTGTTGCATTTGAGTCCAACCTATACCGGTTCATCTATTGCATTATCAAAATCTTCATCCATAATACTTGAGATTACATGGAGTGCATTACGATCAACATCAATGTGCCATGTCTTGGGCCAGAAATGCTCAAAACATGAATCACTTCCATCTATTATTCTATGATCATTATAGATTACATCTAATGTATCAAGAACTCTTTCCCAATACACTACTTTATTTTTCCATTCCTCTGTAACAATTGGTGAATCCTCATTCCCGATCGTGTCTTTTCACATTTTTATATATGATATTATCCCTTCCTTTAGTTCTTTGAAATAGGCACCATTCTTTTTGGAAACTAAGAAAGATGGTTCACTATGGGAATTATAGGTCGAACTTCATCATCTATATTCCATAACTCAACTGGTTCTGACCACTCAATATCTCTAATGGATTCTTTGTACCTTTGTACTGGAATATCATTTAGTACAAGAAATTGGAAGTATTCAACATTAAGATTTCCAACTAGTGCATTTTTTCCCTCCTTGATGTATCCATTAAGGAAACTTTTGAAGTCATAGACCTTGTCAATAAGTGTAGGTGGAAACACTCGATTTTCTTCAATTATGCGATATGTATCCATCATTTCAGGTAAAGAATATATATCTTTACTTTTTAGGTTGGGAAACATTCTTTTGTAGGTTCCATCTATGTCTTCATGGGTGTGCCCCACAAGCAAGAATCCAACCTCAATAGTGATGAAGACACCAAGTATAGTTAAAAGTGATAAAAACATGAAAAGATAGTAATTCTTATTATCACTTGCTGCATTGTCCAACTATAACAACAAATGTGGAGGAAGAACTTTAAAATCAACATTTTGACTCTTTGATTTTCCATGAGATATAAAACCATCCTTATAAACTTGACATTTTGAGTAAATAGAGGTGTCAAGTAAAGTAATGCATTTTTAAGTGGGTTTCTTGAACTTCCACTCTCACAAAGTAGATCACCATACATATCAATTTGTGGGTCTTCAAGGTCCCTTTAGCACTTTGCAAGGGATGTAATAGTAAATTGTGATCCCATATGTACAAATGGTAGGGAGAAATGACCAAAACCTCATGTCTTATGCCCATGTGTAAGCATACCTATCAATGACAAACCTAAATTTGTTCCAACAATATATTTTGATTTGACGCGTAGCCTTGGGATTGAAGTCTTTGTTTTATCCATTTTATCATGGATAATGCTCAAATACTCCTTTGGAAACCGCTCTAACATAATTCTATGGGCACATTAGCAATATCTTCCACACATAACAATATTGTTATGTTTGTTTAGCCTACCTCGTGCCTTTTCTTCCAACTCTTTTGTAGTTGTTGACTTCATCTGTGCTTTCAACACAATACATTCACTGCATTTACTGAAGTTGGTGTTCTTTTAAAATGCCACATCTTGAAACTTCGTATTCCATATCTTGCTCATTGTTGACTGTGATATTGATGGGTAATTGAGCTTTTGAAGAGCCTCATTGATCTCTTTTAACAAAGAATTTTGTGTGTAATTCAAAGGAAGCAATCTTAAAGGAGCAGACGTTCCATCTTCTTCAACTTAACGTGTTTGGTTTGGTGAAAAATCTGAATTATCCATTACAATTTTGTGCAATATTTCTATGGATGTCAGGGTGTGTCCTCATTCTTTGCATGTGTTGGTGTTACCATGAATAGCTTTGATATGTCCATGTTGGAAATAATGTTAGTAGTTATAGAATGTGCTTTGAGGAATCTTATGTATCTTATACCATGCTTTCTTACAAATAATATTCTCATTAAATCTCATGTCCTTTATAGTTCTAGCAATAGGTGGTAGGCCATGGCCATGGCTCCTTGACATGATTGTGTTTGAGATGAGTGAATTCAAGACAAATTCCCTAATACCATTTTTATTTATTTGTCTCATACCCCCTCTAGCACCTGCAATGGCCTTCCTATCCACATGTTGAAGACAATCTTTTCTACAACATACATCTACTGCCAAGAGTCGAATTTCTTTCTCTTCATCTATTTTTGTATGACATTTTGCAATTTTTGTTGTAGCCATAATTTGTTTATTCCTTTTATATGGCCTTGCTACATGCATATCAATTGATTTTATATCATTTTCATTACAAAGATACCCATCCCATTTGTTTAAGGGATTTGTGTCCTCTGTAACATCCCATATCACAAGTTCCTTGGGTGGCTCCTTGAACTTTTCCTTAACACTTAATATCACACCGTTGTTGTCCACCAACTTATTTATTGGTCATCTAACCAAACAATGTATAGACTTATCCCCAATTCGGCATATTTCACAATTTCCATCTATCTCTTCCAAAAAAACACCAAATTCCATTTCACCTAGTGTTTCACCTTCAACAATGTCATCCTCAGGGACATTAACTAGCATTCCTTTGGCAATGCACATGCTTGTTCCCATGCATTCATGTGTAAGAGAAACCTTTGTACATATGAAACTAACCATATCTTAAGGAATATTTATGGCATGATCATGACAGTGAGGTTCCAAATCTGATTCTGGCCAAATCTCATAATATTCCAATGCACCCCCTAGTGTATGCTCAAATTCTGTTGGATGTGGTAGAGCAAAATCATGTTTTAAAACCTTCTCAATTTTAACCACTATGCATCCTTTCTTTACCATCTTTCCATGCACTTTATGCCCAAGCTCTGTATTGAATATGGAGCCGTCAGCCACCTTCACTCCATGTTGCAGAAGATCTACCTTGTCTCCAATAGAAAATGTAGAAGAAACATTTGCACCTATAAACGAATGTAAATAAAGTTAGCATTTACTCAAAAACAAAAGTATTATACTATCAATAATATTTGAACACATGCTTCAATATTTTGATTTACCTATGTTGTGCCTCAAATCCATGATTTTCCATGGATGTATGTTTCCCTTCATCAACATCATCCCCAATCAAATGTGGTTGAGTGACATCAATTATCAAAATTGCAACATAACAGGCATAAAGGCTTTCTCCGACATTATAAGTTTTAGACTCTGTAGATTCGACCCTTCCTAGCCCAACGACTTGATCATTAATAAGGAGATCAACATAGTCACCTTTTGCTATATTTTCCATTCTAGCTTGTACCAATTCTGTAACAACAATTAAACCATAAATTGTAATTAAAAGGTTGAACCATTTAAAGTGTGATTTTATATTTTTGCAAAAAGACACAACTTTCAAAAAAGTAATATAGATGTAATAATTTAAATAGTATGGTAGTCGTATTGTATGTAATGAAACACTTTTCCCCACCATCTAGTGCCTACTACCAAAAAGTACTTTACATGCAAATTACACAAAAATACATATATGAAGACCATGCAATTAGAGATGTAGATAGTATCATAGAATGACAAATATCAGCTCATATCAAACCACCGAGTTCCTATTTAACTTCAGAAATGACATTTGCGGTCTTAATGCATGTATATGAATAATGATCATAAGAAAATTGTAGAAGTTGAAGAACCAAAACATGGTCCATTGGAAAATATAAGAAATTCCAAGATTGATGCTACATAAGATGTCTAAAAGCCCCATGAAAAGGAGAAATTATTTTTTCACTTAGTGAGGATGTTTGATGTTTGAACTTGATAATCAAAAGCCAAACTAGAGGTTTTCTTCCAAACAAAATTTTTGAATGACAAATATCAGTTCATATCAAACAACCAAGTTCCTATTTAACTTCAGAAATGACACTTGTAGCCTTAATGCATGTGTATGAATAATGATCATAAGAAATTTGTAGAAGTTGAAGAACCAAAACATGGTCCTTTGGAGAATCTAGGAAATTCCGAGATTGATGCTACATAAGATGTCTAAAAGCCCCATGAAAAGGATGTTTGATGTTTGACCTTGATAATCAAAAGCCAAACTAGAGGTTTTCTTCGAAATAAAAGTTTTGGTACTGTAAATACTAGATAATTCTCATTTTTATTCTAAGAGAAAAGAAATTGCATTTTACAAATCTTTAGTTCCAATGTTAGCACTCCCTACCCATGCACATCTAAGGACATACTATTTGGGATGGATACAAAGGGATGTTAACTTTAGGTCCTCGAAACGTGTAGATTTGAGTTTTCCTCGATTTTTATGTTGATGAGGAAGAGTTAATGTCTTATCTTATGCATCCAAACATTAGTGAAATTGTTTTTGGAAGTTCATAACTATACAACAAAATAAAGAGAAAAACAATACATGTTAAAAAATTGTGCTTGATACTTTAAAGTTGCATACATTTGCATTGGAAGCAAAATATAGTATACCTCAATAATACGTTTATTCATAAACTTCAAAATAATACAAAGATCACATTATTCTCCATGGATAAATAATTATGATTGGATTATTGTGTTTGTGCCAAAAGGAAAGCTATACCATTATCTTTCCTTCCAACTCAAGCACAAATGTAGTGCCAACAACAACATATATCTATATACAATTCTTTTGCACTATCACTGATCTCCATAAATTGTTCCAAATTCAATAAAAGGGCACATCAAAAGCTATAACTCTAACCATTGTGATTATTGAGACAATGTCACCCATAGAGCATTGGTTGCATAAGTGTAATGGTGTCTAGAAGAAAGCTAGTAATCACTAGATATCCTTCTTGCATAATCACAAATGCATTGCCAAGAACAATATCAGAGCACTAACCTTGGTGAGGGTGAAATCTTGATAATTTTCCTTTTGGAACAAGAACAAAGGAATCTAGTGCATTTTATAATTCCTTTCAACACAAATACAAGCAAATTTCCAACAATAATGTTGCATTGAGATTAAAAAATAATAATAATAATAATAATAATAATAATAAAATAAAAAATAAATAAAAATGAAAATAAAAATAAAAATAAATAAATAAATAAATATCTAACGGATGCAAGATTTACTTCTATCACAAACACGAAACACATTTCAACAATAACATTGCAATATGAAGGAAATTTAACACATTATAACCTTCCTTCTAGCATAACAACAAACATATTTCTAATCACAGGATTCAACTAGCTTAACACAGCGGGCAAGACGGTGCTTATAAAACGTGTCATGACCTCCCATTTATCAGTCTGATGTTATGATGGCTCCAGTGGGTGTTATGAAGAAAATGGAGGCTCATATAAAAAATTTCTTTTGGAAAGGCGGGAAAGCTAATGAAAAGAAAATCCCTTTAATAAGCTGGGACAAAATATCCATGCCCAGATTGGAAGGTGGTTTGAGCTTCAAGAATTTTTGCAAGAAAAACATAGCGTTGGGCGCAAAGCTGCTTTGGAGGATAATTGCCCCAAATCCGGGCTGGGCCCAGCTAGCTTTGTGGAAAAAATACTTTTGGGGGCAGAGGAAACGGTGCCTGGAAAATCCTGAAGCAATCTCTGGCTCGATGATCCATAAGCTCTGTGCAAAATCCAACTCCTTAATCAGTCAGCACGCGCATTGGATCCCTGGAAATGGCAAGCGCATTAGGATTTGGGAGGATCGTATTATGGGCTGCGATCCCTTGGTTGAAGATCCTTCCCTGGTCTTGCTGAAAGAGTGGATGTTTAGAGCAGGCTTCAATACGTTATGGGATGTTTCTAATTGGGAGGATGGTGTCTGGCATAGTTGGAAAATGATCAAGGTGCCCCAGAATTTGTCCAAGGAGTACGCAGATTTCTTGGAATTTTTAAATGGCAAGGCTCCTTTGAACAGCAGGATTTTGGATTCCCGTGGTTGGGGGACAAATCCAGGGCGTTATACAGTCTCGCAGGGGTATCGGCAGCTCTCAGCTCACCCTCATGTTCCACCTGATCCGAAACCTTGGAAAGGGATTTGGTTCCAGCCTTCGATTCCTAAAATCGACTCCTTCTGCTGCTCCTTTGTCACCAGCATATCTTGAATAATGATAGACTGCAGAAAAGAGGCTTTCTTGGCCCCTCTCGGTGCACGTTTTGTGGAGAAAACGCAGAAACAGCTGCGCACATTATGCTCAATTGTAAATTTGTTGCAGGTATTTGGAAAGAGGCCACAGGCCCTTGGAACTCTGATTTCAATCTTCCTAGTTGCATACCAGATCTGTTTTCGAATTGGATGCGTTCGTACCCTGGAGGCACTACTCAGAACGTCCATATAAAAGTTTCCTGGTGCATTCTCCCAAAATTAATTTTTTGGCAAACATGGCTGGAAAGAAACCAAAGGATTTTCAGGGATAATAAGAGTGATTACAAGATTGTCTGGGTAAAAATAAAAAGCCTGTTAAAAGACTGTGTTGGAAATCAGCTCGATGGTGCGGATCTGAGTGATCAAGACGCTGCTTGGAGCGATATTCTTGATCTCCATTTCTCTGAGATAACCAGATCTCCCGTTGCTCTAAAAGATTGGAAAATTCATTTTAATGCTACAGATTTCTTGGCCTTTTGCACAAAGCAGGCGCAGAACATCATTTTCTTTGATGGGGTAGCAAAAGGTAATCCGGGCAGATCAGGAGTAGGAGGAGTGGTTAAAAACGCTGCTGGCAGAATCAAACATAGATATGCCTGGGGAGTGGGCTTTAATACCAGCATCCAAGCTGAAGCTCTGGCCCTTCTCCAAGGTCTCAAGCATCTTAAGGTTCTCGGTATCAACGTTGCAATTGTGATGGGAGAATCTCAGTCTATCATAAACTCCATTGTAGACAACATTTCCCCTTCAAACTTAAGATTGTCCAGATTGATAAGCAGAATACGATTCCTCTCGAAATCCTTCCGGACCTTGAAATTATATCATGTCAAGAGGGAAAAAAATAAAGAAGCGGACATTGAAGCCAATAAAGCAGCTCTTCTCCCCCTCGGATTCCTCCTCAGAGATGGAGAAGAAGGATGGGATCCCATCCCTTAACTGACTGATTTTTATGTTCTATTGTCTAATTTTGGAGCAGTTTGTCTGTACTTTCAAATTGGGGAAGATAGATTCGTTGGATCAAAGAATAGTGCGTAAAAACCTCTGGTGTAGCAAGGAAAAAACTCCTTTGGTCCTGGACAGGGAGATATTTGGGCATTGCCTAGCATTTTGTAAGTAGAGTTGAGGCATTTAGGCCAGAAATTAATATATCACTCTATCCGTTTCTGTAAAAAAAAAAAAAAACAAACATATTTCTAATAACAACATTACATTATGAAGGAAATACAATGTGTGCTAGCTTTCTGTCTATCACAAGTAGAAGCCCATTTCGAACAACAACATTGCACGTAAAATGAAAGCTAACAATCAATATAATTCCTTCTACTAGAAACATAAGCATATTGCTAGAAGCAATGTTACATGGTCAAATAAATCTAGCACATGCTAGATTTCCTTCTAGCACAAACACAAGCACATTGCCAACAACAATATTCTAAGGTGAACGAAATCTACCACATGCTAAATCTCCTTCTAGCATAAATAGAAGCATGTTACTCACAAAAACATTACAAAGTAAAAGAAATCTTACACATTCTAGAGTTTCTTCTAGCAAAAACACAATCACAGTGCCAGAAACAACATTGCTGGGTGGAAGATATCTAACCTATGTGATTGCCTAGCACAAACACAAGTACATTTCCAACAATATTGCATTGAAAAAGAAATACAATGCAGGTTACATTTCATTCTAGCACAAATACAAGCATGTTGCCAACAACAATATTGCATTCTGAAACAAATCTATTGCATACTACAGTTTATTCTAGTACAAACAGAAGCACGTTGCTAACACCAATATTGCATGGCAAAAAAAAATTAGTGCATGCTAGAATTCCTCCCACCATACACACACATATTGGCAACATCAATATTGTAGGGTAAAAGAAATCTATATCATGCTAGATTTTCTTCTATCACAAACATAAGCATATTTCCAATCAAAATATTGCAAAGCGAATTAGATCTAACATGCTATTTGTACTTATATCTCAAACACAAACATGTCACCAATAACAACATTGCAAAGTGAATGAAATCTAACACATGCTATATTTCCTTCTCTCGCAAACAAAAGCACATAACAATATTGTAGGGTGAAAGAAACATACCACATATTAGATTTTCTTCTCAAGCATATTGTCAAAAATACCTTATGCAAGACAAAAGAAATCCGGTTGTGGTAGATTTCCTTCTAGCACAAACACATAACATTGTAAGGGTTAAGAATCTAGCGCATGCCATATTTTGTTATAGCATGAACACAAACATATTACCCACAACATTCTAGGGCAAAAGAAATCTAGCACAGGCTAGATTTCCTTTTAGCACAATCACAAGCACATTTCCAATAACATCATTGTGGTGAAGGAAATATGGCGCATACTAGATTTCCTTTTAGCACAAACACATGAATTGCCAACAACGCATTGCAATGAGAAAGAAATCTAGAGCACACTAGATTTTCTTCTAACGCATATACAAACACATTGTCAATAAACTCATAGAAGGGTGAAAGAAATCTAATGTATGCTAGATTTCCTTCTAGCACAAACACAAACACATTACAACATTTCTAGATAAAATAAATCTAGCACATGGTAGATTTACTTCTAGCTCAAACAAAAGCATATTGTCAACGACCACATTGCAGTGAAAAAGAAATCTAGTGCATGCTAGATTTCTTTCGAGCCAAAATTGAAGCATGTTGTCAATAAAAACATTGCAAGGTGAAGAAAATCTAACACGTGCTAGATTTATGCATAGCAAAAACACAAGCACACAACAACATCGTAGGGTGAAAGAAATCTAGCGTGTTAGATTTGCTTCCAACATAAACAAAAGCATATTTCCAACAACACCATTGCATGGAAAAAGATATCCAGAACAACTTCTATCACAAACACAAGCACATTTCCAATAACAAAATCGCAAGGTAAAAGAAATTTAATGCATGTTAGCTTTACATGTAGCACAAATACAAGCACACTACCAAAAACAACATTTCATGCCAAAAGAAACCTAGCGCGTGTTATATTTCCTTCTAACACAAACACAAGCACATTGCCAAGGCGAAGGAAATCTAACACGTGCTAGATTTCCTTCTATCATAAACAACCAAATAGACAACAACAATATTGCAGAGCAAAAGAAATCTAGCATAGTTTCTAGCCCAAACATAAGCATATTTCCAATAACATTGCACGGTGAAAGAAATTTAATGAGTGTTAGATTTCCATGTAGCACAAATACAAGCATACTACCAACAACAACATTGCATGCCAAAAGAAAGTGCATACTATATTTCGTTTTAACACAAATACAAGCACATTACTAGTAAGAACATTCCAAGGTGAAGGAACTCTAACACATGTTAGATTTCCTTCTATCATAAACAACTAGATTACCAACAATAACATTGCATCGTGAAAATTCCTTCTAGCATGTCAATAAAAATATTACAAAGTGGAAAAAATGCAAGGTGTGCTAGTGTTGGAAATATTGAGAGGGGGGTTGAATCAATATTTCTTTACAATTGTTATATTATGCCAGTTAAAATCACCAGTTAAACCAAAACACAAGATGTGCAACAAGAAAATAATTGTATTAATGAATTTGAGGACCCTAAAAACCCAAGCTCCAACTTGTACAACAAATTCTTTAACTCCTTCAAGGCTTCAGCCCTGAATGAGGACTCTAATATTCAACTACAAATCCAAGCTCCAACCTTGTATGGCAACTCCAATCCTCTAGGGATCCAACCCTCTCAATTTGCTTCAATCCCTTAAGGTGACTTCAATACTGCTTCAAGCCTCCATCAAAAACTTCAAATACTTCTAAAAAATGTATCCAAGATAGGTCTGGAAAGTGCTCTCAAATCTACCTCTACAAAAACTTCATGTCTGCGTCAACAAAACTTTTATGGTTGCACCAAGAAATCACGTCTTCAAGTGTTGATCTTCAACTATGCTCCAAGGATGACTGCTCCAACAAAACAAGTCTTTAAGTGTTGGTCTTCAAATATACTCCAAGGGTGATTGCTTCAACAAAACAACTCTTCAAGTGTTGGTCTTCAACTATGCTTTAAGAGTGACTGTTGTTTCAACAAAGGCTTGAAGAATGCTCAATTAATGTCATCATGAATGCACTCTACTATCAACTCAAAAGATGCTCAAAGTATGTTATCATTTTATCATTCGATGAAGGTGTCTCCTAGGCTCTTCATGTGTGCTTTAAAAAATGTCCTTTGATCTGCAGGGATTACTTTACTTTTGTTTCAAATCCGACTTGATTTGTTGATCAAGCCTCTCAAGGTGTAATATTCCTAATGGAAAAGTTACCAGTGATAACAAAAACATGCAATAAACCCCAACACAAATATTTTTCAGCAAACGCCCATAAAACAGAAATACTCCAAACACACCAAAATGGGCAAATTTTATTATAAGATCTTTTTGGAGTACAATATAAAAAAATAAAAATAAAAAAAATGTGCACCCTGGCTTTCATAAGCCAAGCTACAAGCCTCGGGTGGATGTTTTATCAATGCCAAACTGTTGCTGAAATTTTCCCACTAAAAATCTGCATTAGCCTTGTGATTTCTGCACTGTTGGTTGTGTTGATACCCTGATTTTCCCCCTCCTAACTGCTCAGAAAATTCTGATAAATTAGCCATGGAATCCTTGTCAAAAACCTAGAAAAAACCCAAAAAGGTTTGCCCTGGTTTTGATGCTCCAAAAATGGCCCCAAATTCCTTGACCTTCCTCTAAGTGCAGAAAACTAGAAATGTGACTGATGCTGGAATGAATGTCCCAAAATGGCTGGAAAATTCTTCTCAATTGCACCCCAAACCAACCCAAGAAACCCAGCTCTCAAAATCCCTTCACAAGTCACCCCGCAATTGTGCCTCCACAATGATTGCGCGGTTTCTGGGTAGGATGACGTAGTTTCTCCTCCAGAAAATCAGTTTGATGTTGTATGTTGAATTCTACGTTTGCAAATCTTCCTCCTTTTTCCTAGAATTGACCAAAAATTAGTTCGACAATTCTACAGCTCCCAACTCCAGCTCTTCCTCCTCAACTCTCTTTGTGGCCTCCTGAACTACATCTCAATTGGCCCCAAAACTGTACCACATGTGTGGCCCTCTCTCCAACTCCTGAAACTGATGAAGAATCCTTCCTAGGGCAGTACTCAGAGTCCACCGAAGAAAGGTTGAGCTTCCTCCTTGGGAAACTCTTGTGTTGAACAACACTATGTAACTCTGCTAAACAACTAGAGCAACACTTCAATTGTCAAATTATCAAAAGGCCTCAAATGTTACTTCCTCTCTCCTATTTATAATTTATGTTCATTTCCTCTATGTGGGCCCCTCGCGAGGAAATTCAAACCTCTTCCCTTGGCCAAACGATTTCTCTCTCCTCAAGGAGTGCATATTAGTTGGGGAGGTAGCCCCCACATTCTACTAAGGCAAACATTTTGACCCCCTTGTCCTATGTTTCCTCTCCAAAATTATCGTAGGCCCCCAAAATTAGCAAAATGGAAAATATGTGGTACTATTGAAAAAATAATTTAGGAAGAGACATTACAGTTCTCCCCTCCCAAATGTTGCTTATCCCCAAGCAACTGTAAAACTGGGTGTTGCAAACTCTGCTCATTTTCCCATGTGGCATCCTTAACTGGCAAGTCTTTCCACTTGAAAAAGTGCTCCTGAATGACCATGTTTCTTAGCTTCCTCTCCTCGGTCTCCAATATGGTCTCAGGTGTCAATATCAAGTGTCCCTCATCATCCAACGTAGGCAACTCATTGATTGTCATAACCTGCTTCCCCAACACCTTTTTCAGGAAAGAGACATGAAATATGTTGTGAATTCTGCTCTTCGGGGGTAACTCCAGCTCATAAGCTACCTTCTCCAACTCTCCCAGTCACCCTGTACGGCCCATAGAAGCATTGCTTGAGCTTCTCCTCCCCTTTATGCTTGAGTGAAGATTGTCGGTAAGGCTGCAAACGTAGGTAGACCATGTCCCCTACCTCAAATTGTCTCTCCACCCTATGCTTATCGGCGTACATTTTTTGTTGATTTTGTGCTACTTGCAAGTTATCCTTAAGAACCTTGAGAATCTCCTGGCTCTCTTGGACCCAATCCTTTGCCCTCGGGGCCCTACTATCTCCAAATATCATGTCAGAAAAAGAAAGTGCATCATAGCCATAAAGTGCTCGAAAGGGAGACATACCAATGACATGTGGTAAGTAGTGTTATAGCAGAACTCTCCAAGGTGTAGCCACTTCACGCACGCCCTCTGTTGTCCTGTGCCATAATTGTGCAGGTAACCCTCCAGCCATTTGTTCACTATCTCAGTCTGCCCATTTGTCTGTGGGTGATAGTTGGTTGTTGGGTATAAGCTTGGTTCCCACTAGTCGGAACAACTCCTGTTAGAAGGCCCCCATGAATGTATTGTCCCTGACACTGACTATGTTCTTTAGGAGCCAATGCAATTGAAACACCTCCCGAAAGAACAACTCGACCACCTATGAGGTTGAATATCTCGATGGGATCGCAAAGAAATGGGCAAATTTAGTCAAGTGATCCAACACCACGTAGATGCAATCTCTCCCATGTATCGTCGAAAGTCTCGTGATGAAGTCCATGAACACACTCTCCCACTTCCTCTCCGGAATGGGAAGAGACTATAATAGACCAATTGGGTGTGACAACTCCACCTTGTTCCTCTGACAGGTTATGCACTCTTGTACGTGCCTCAGCACGTCCCCCTTGAGCCCACACCAAGAGAAACGCTCACGGATGGTACGGTAATTCTTGAGAAAACTCAGATGTACTACAAGAGGGTAGTCGTGAGCTGCCTGCGTAACTTTCTCTCTGACCTGGGATCCCGACACTAAGTATATTTGGTCTTTGACCCGGAATCGATCATCCCCATGTGTGTTGTCTAGTATCTCACAGGCATGTTTGTCCTTGGAATACTCAACCAAGAGTTGGGCATTCCAATCATGTGCAATGTCCATCATAGAGAGTATTGGGGCCTTCAGGAAAGCGCATCTGCCACTATGTTGTACTTTCCCTTTGCGTACTTGATCTCAAAGTGGTAAGCCTGGAGCTTACTCACCCACTTATGTTGCCTCTGCTGCAATGTATGTTGCTCCAGGAAGAATCGATGATTGTTGTGATCAGTCTTCATCTTGAACCGGTTCCCCACCAAGTATTGTCTAAATTTGGCCAAGGCTTGCAACACAGCCAACATCTCCTTGTCATAAATGAAGTCGGTCATGGGGTAGCAACTTTCTACTCTCTAAGGCTATGGGGTGGCCTCCTTGCGTCAACACGGCCTCCCTCACCTGAAGCATCACACTCCAATACAAACAGTCCAGTGAAATCAGGCAAAGCCAAAACAAAACAGTTTCTCATGACCTTCTTGCGGCGCTCAAATGCCTCCTGTGTTACCTGTGTCCACTCAAAAGCCCCCTTCTTCCACAAGTCCGTGACGGGTGCTGCAAGTTGTGAGAATCCTCTCACAAATCTCCTATAGTACGTACAAATGTCCAGGAACCCCCTCAGCTCAATCACATCCCTGGGTGTTGGCCAATCCAAAATGGCCTTGATCTTCTCCTAGGGTACCTTTACTCAGTCCTCTGGGCCAATCACATACCCAAGGTACAACCTCTATGTCAATCCAAACTAACATTTGGACATCTTCGCATACAATTGTTGCTCCTCTAGTATGCAAAGTACTACATACAAATGTTGAAGGTGCCCCTCCCACGTTCGGTTATAGATGGGTATGATGTCAAAGAAGACAAGGACAAAGCGCCGCAACTGCCCAGGAAATACGTGGTTCATACAAGACTGAATGTAGCCTGAGCATTGGTTAGCCCGAAGGGCATCACCAAGAACTCAAAATGTCTGTAGTGGCAACAAAAGGCAGTCTTAGGGATGTCCTTCTCCCTCACCTGAATCTGGTGGTACCTCAAGCGCAGATCTATCTTAGAGAAGTATTTCGCTCCTCTAAGCTCGCCCATCAACTCATAAATGCGCGAAATAGGGTACATGTTCTTCAATGTATCGTATTGAGGGCGTTGTAGTCAATGCACATGTGGAGTGTCCCATCCTTCTTCTTCACCTGCACCATAAAAGAAGCGAAGGGACTCGAATTGGGCCTGATGTGCTCCAATCTTAGCAGCTCCTGAATGGCCCTCTCAATCTCATCTCGATAGGCTTTTGGGGAGCCTTACATATGGAGGCTCATGAGAATCGGCAGACGGCACCCTCTCTCCAACTCTGTAGTGTGTCTGTCCCCTGGGGCTGTGGCCTGCTTTGGAGGACATCCCAAACCCCTATGCTCTCTCCAATAGGGCCTGCCCTTGGTGGCACTTGTGCCTGTGGCTCTGCACAGAAAGGGCACTTCTCGCTCCCAATGTCCCTTGGGTCTCCTCATTCATCCGACCACATCCTCCATCCTCTAGGTGGCAGGTCTGCCTTCTATCACAGTGAGTCTAGTGGGACAAAGGCTCGGCCCTCGGCACAACGTCAATCATATCCCAGTCCTCGGAGATAGCATCCGTCAAAGATGTGGGATTGTAGAAACAACCCAAATAGCATGATCATCTCGAGCCTCCTCGAAATGCTCGCTACCATCAACGCTACCCTAAAATTCGTGTAATGTATGCCTTTGCGGATTATTTCTACATTATTTATGCCAGTGCTTACCCATGTATAGTACAGATTACCCTGCTTCGGTAATGTTTTCGTCACTATCATCGTCAGCCCTAAAACCACATGCCTTTTGCGCTTGCCTGCTTGCCTCAATATGCACACCGAAGGTAAATCATTTTCCTTCAAAACCTTCCAGCAACCTCTCGGGTGAACTTTGTGTAAGAAGTGATGTGAATATGTCCCAACATGATTACTGCATATCACCATTTCTGGGCATCCCCTTCCAAATGAAGGGTACCAAATTTTAATAGCATTCTGGGATTCCATGGAGTTCAGTGTGAAGTATATCTAGCTTTTGAACCCAGCCCATCCAATTGTTCCTGCAAGAACCTAGTGAAGTCGATAGAATTTATCACATGCCTCTTTGCATAATTTTGTGTAATTTAATTTGCATGCTAGTACTCTTGTGGGTATAGAAGAGAGCTTTGGAACATGTCGTAACTTATAATTCCATTTTGGCCCTTTGTCCTCCCTTTATCTATAATGGTGTAACTATGTCAAAAATATATGAGGCCTTCTTGCTCTTTGCAAGACATGGTAAAGCCACAACTTTTTTACTTTAATATACAACACAATTGGTGACTATGAAATAATGTGTAGTAATGTTGCAAGCCTCAATTTAGGACCAACAGAATAACCACCATAGAGCCATAGGATATAGAAACCTAACTCCTTCAAATACCTTGGTCTTTTGAAGACATATTGTTAGCATAAAACTAACAACACTTATGTTTCCCACAGACCTAAATTAGAAGTTACAAGAACTCATAACCAAAGTTTTGGACACATTGAATTAACTAAGACATCGATAAATTCACATGACACAAAGGTATGGACATAATCTTGTCACAAGTTGCACCCATATGTAAAGATCCCATAATGATTCATAGCAAGGAGGCCCTATAAAACATGGTACACAGAGAAGTTGTCTGTGTCACTTGCTCAACTCACATTTCAAAGCTTCTGCGCCATTAGCTTAGCATTAATCCACGCTGACACCACACTCGTCAAGTTGAATTGACATGGTCATGCCCCACAGAGGCCGGCTCTTGGCCTCAGTCCACAGAAACATGGGGGCACTCCACATTGCACTGGTCGATGATGCTTAGCTGTCATAATCAGTGTGAAAGGATGGAGAAGGGATTGGATTGAATCACGAAGATTGATTATCTTTTTCTCAAAGCTATTTTGAATGATCAGTAGAACTTAGAAGTCACCCTTTCGCAGCATGATGAAGGCAAAACCCATAAAGATAAATGAGTCGTTCAATTTATATTGTGTTTGAAACTTAAGTACTCTAAGAATAGCTACAATTCTATCCATTTCTATGATGTTTATGTCACAATTCCTTGACTTATAAAATTTAGAAAAATGCATATTTGCTTTTGTATCAAAGATGCTTAGTCCCAATTTTTTGCTACAATTTCAAAATTTTTCATCTCACCGTATCCGTATACAAATTCAACCTCACATTATGTTCAATAAAGGCATCATCAGAATGGTATGATCTCATTATGTCTTTATTTTAATTTGTAATCTTCAGTCAAGAGAACTAAAATTTTTTCCATAGAAATTTTAAAAAGATTAAAGGTTTGATCATTTCTTTGTCTACATTACAGATGAAACTATACTGTACTGATTCTACAGTTAATATTGGCTCAAAGACCATCATTATATTCTTATATTTTTTGAAGCTCCAAATTTAGATATTCTGATACAATTTCTTCACCATTTAATTGCCTTACTCGAGTCTCTTTCCTCGGGATTCCATAAACATGGTTGCCATGTTCTGTTGAAGCAACATTCAACATCACATTAGAAATGGATACATTTTTCAAGAGTTTTCGTTAAATGAACAAACAGCCCAATAATAATAACTCAATACACAAAAATAAAATCCATCCAATCCTTTTCCTTCTCCGTATTTTGAGGCTCCATCAAACTTAAGCTGAAGAAGCTCTGATGGTTTCTTATTAATATAATAACCCTTTAATGCCTTGAGATCCGTCTTTAATAATGAATGGTATTTCTTGATATTTGTCTTTCAATACCGAATGTTGCATTACCAAAAAGAATTTTAGCAACACCGGCCCACGGACAAGCCTCAATGCCGTATTTTTTTTCTAGAAGCCCACAAGTGTAGTATGAAAGTTAATAATGGAAGGGTTTCGGCATTCGCTCAAATCTTTATTTGGTACATAGAAGTAGGATGATGTGGGTGATGAATGAAAATATTTTTTTGTATAGAAATTGTTAGGAAGGCAGCACTTACCGATGTATGAATGATATCTTACTACTTAATGTACATAACCAAAGCCACAATAATGAAAATGTAAACCAACTTAACGTGTTGATAATGAAAAGCAATGAGGCAATAGAAGGATACAAACTTGATTATCTATTCTTTCTTCAAACAAAGAATAGGGAGAAAGAGAGAGTTGGGATAAAGCAGAGAGGCATATGAAGAAAATGCTCTAAAGGAAGCAGAGTAGAGTAAGAGGCAAAGAAGCAAGTGGTCAAGACAAGAACAAACACGCCCAACCATGCGTATGGAAAGAAAGTCTGTTGATGGTTTATGGCATTGAGCCCGTTGATTTTAAAGGAGGAGATAGAGTGAAACCTATTACACCGAAGCCTCATCCAATTGCTTTTTCTTCGCAGGTTTGGATTCACCGAGGCTACAACAATTGACAGATACATTGACAATTGTTCGTAAGTTGTCTTATGATAGTGTTAAAAATGGTGACCTGTGGACCGTGGATGTGGTGGTGCCAAAGCAGTTTTTATGCTCGATCGTGCATTTGGTCGATTGTTGTTTTGTAGATGTTTCATGCTGTAGCCACCACTTATTTCGTTAATCATACAAGTAGGTAAGCAAAATGCAAGAGCAGAAATATGTTAGACCCACAGAAGGACAACCGAAACAGAAAATGTGTGTATTCGTTTCTATTTATTGTCAGGATGCCTAACCAAAGAAACTTCCTTTGGCTTCACCAAACAAAGATGTGTCACAACAACTTCCTAGACCAAGAGATGAGTCAACCAAAGTCAACTTCCGCAAAAGTCAACGCCGTCCTAAAACAACTAGTAAGCAGCAAGCTAAAAGTCAACGTTGTTGAAGAAACGGTCAACCCTTTGACCTCGATTTTTGTGCCAAGTAGTACGGCCTTCATAAATCGAACCTTCCACCAATTTTCGCCTGTTTGGACCAAGCGTTGACCAAAGTCAACGCTGGTCAAAGTTACCGCGAAACCCCAGCGTTAGTTAGAACCGTACTCACTTGACCGCACGTTTGTCCTCTTTCGTCCTTCTACACGTGTGGATTAAATTCGTCCTTCGTAGCTCGTATTCCCAAATGAGAGAGCAAGATGAGTTGTGATGATGATCAAAATCTCTCCAACTTTTCCCCGTATATATATCCACCATGAGGGTGACACATCCGCGGGCATCCGAGCCTACATTACAAAATCGGTCGATTTTGCACATATAATTTATTAAAAAAATAATAAATTCAAAAATATAAGTTCCGTTTACGGACAAGACATATTTTATATGGATTTTACACCTCTCGTAAAGAGGAATCCAACAAAAATATTAGCTCTCTTAATCCGAGCATCTTAATATGGAGTTTGGACCTAGTTGTCCAAATTTAACACTCCCTCTCAACTAGGAGAACTCCATCTATTAGTGCAATCAACATCGTGCGTCATCCCCGCCTAAACTTGCTTTGCCGGCTTTTATTTCGGTAATGTATGGCCGACCACAAAGACATCCCCACCGATATAGTCACCCGTAGGTCCTGTGACTTGCCAAATCTTGATCCCGTATCAAGTGGTTGGACCGTGCGTATCCCTAGATAGAGAGCACGGCAATCTTCCGATGCTACCTACCACGTGCTAATAGTCTCTAACTTTTCCACACCTCATTGGCCAAATGAGAGGCATTCTCATGAGCCCCCGAACTCAATGGGTAGGATGCATACGGGTACGAAAAACAGAGAGGTGGACTAACCCAAAATCACAACAAAGGTCCAAGCACACCACCAAGGTTAAAAGTCGACAGCCTTTGCAAGTGCCCATAGCTCCAAGAAGCTCTCCCCCAAAGCCCCTGCAGGCTCCCGCAGCTCATCGGGGTCCAACAGACCCACATCATAGGGTCTTTCCACGATTCCAAGATTCTCACTTAAGGTTAGGAACATGACCTTCCCCAAGGGCACTGTGAGAATATCCGACCGCTCATCGCTCCTATATGATCGAGCCCACCTGCCGCCTCGCCGTACCATATCCCGTATAAAGGGTACCGCCCATCAACATGCTTGGATCAATCGTGGGAACCCGGATTCTATGACAAATGAATCCTCTCGGTTATCAGCAAAGGAGCACTCATGGGCATCTAAAGACATGCTCGAATGTACCAAGGAACTTTCGCAACCAAATATTTCTCACAACAGTTGCAGACACATAATGTATTTGGTCACGGCGTTCAAGACCTGCCGATTTTAGATTCCCGCTCTCGGCGGTATCTTCATGTGAAGTAGCATCCAGATGTGTTTGCGGGGATTCACCTATTAATCGCTGTACCCCGTTAACCCGCATCAAAGATATCCACGCAGTGTCACACTTCCGGCGTTGTATCTCGAAATTTCGTTGTCCTGGTCGTGCTCCGGTAGATATCTCAAGAGTTTTCACACCAACCCAAAGGAATGTTGGCGGACTGTCCATGTGTTGACTCAAAGTGGTTCACCCAGACAAAGACATGTTCGAACAAGTGTTCATTGAGAACATCGTGTCCTTATGAGTTCACGATACCGTAGGACAAAGCCCAAAGAACGTTGCTCCTCAACTTCTTAAAGCTGAGTTCCATCGGTGTGTTTGTTGATCGACTTCATACCCAATTACTCCAAATCTTTTCGTAAGCCACGGAGCAGCTTTCCTTGAGAAAGGAAAATCTCTCCGTGTCTCCTCGCCGCATTCTCCGGTGCCTAGTAACAGCATCGCTCCCAGGGTCCTTCATCTCGAATTCGTGAAGAAGCTCCTCTCACATCGATGAATGAGAGGGTCAACACCACTTTGAAGAGGTCACCTTACATAGTTACTAGAATGAGAGGCTTCTCTTTCACAACCTTGAAGTATAGGTTCGGATCAGCATTACTTCGAGTGAAGCCCAGCTTCATCAAGTAACTATCCATCCTTTCGTACCAAGCTCTGGGTGCTTGCTTTAACCCATAGAGGGCTTTCTTCAACCTGCAGACATAAGTGTCTCGATCTTGAACTTCAAATCCCAGAGGTTGTTCCACATACACCTTTTCCTTTATTGCACCATGCAGAAAAGCGGTCTTGACATCCATCTGATGAAGACTCCATCCTTGCGTAGCAGCAAGGGCTATGATTGATCGGATGGTGGTATATCGTGCCACAGGTGCAAATATATCGTCATAGTCAATTCCTTCCTTTTGAGAGAAGCCACGGGCAACAAACCTTGCCTTAAACTTTTCAGCACTCCCATCAGATCCATGTTAGATTTTGTAGAGCCATTCCGTAGTGACAACAGATTTGTCCTTCGGTCTCGGGACCACATCCCAGACATCATTCTTCATAATAGACTCATATTCTTCATGCATAGCATCCTTCCAGACTTGATGCTTGATGGCTTCCTCAAAAGATCCAGGTTTTGCGAGAGAAGTCATCAGTAAATGTCATATAGTAAGAACATCCCCCTAGGGATGTTACAGGCAACATACCAGAAAGATCAGAATGGACCAGTTGCAATATCTCAGATGTCTTTGTGACACTTGAGGGGAAAGAAGGTCCCCTTGTTATGTTATATTCTTCAGCACATCCCTTACATACACCTTCCTTGCTTCGGGAAGGGCTTTCCAAATCTACGGTGCCATAGTTCGGTTTGTCGGATAGTATCACAAGTCATAGCTCCCAACGGACTCCCTCCAACCTGATAGAGTGTACCAACCCTAGAACCAATTGAGATAGCTTCCTTGAAGCTCTTCTTCCACATGAGCACCTTTCCATCAGAGAAAGTTACATTGAATCCTTTGTCTTCCATGGCAGATACAGACACAAGATTCTTCTTCAATTTGGGTACATAGAGTACATCTTGTAGACGGAGGACTTGTCCTTGAGACAGGTGAAGGGTCACAGTCCCGGTCCCTTTTACAGGATAAGTGGCATTATCCCCAAGAATAATTTCTAGATTAGTATCCCTTTCAACCATGTCAGAAAGTGCTTCCTTGAATCCGGTGATATGTCTTGAGGCACCACTATCCATCGTGTCGGGCAGAGATGCAGCTGAGAGAGCAGATACCATAATATACTCATTTCTTTTATCAACAACATTAGACTCCTCATACCTGGTATTTCTGGACCTCTTAGAAGGTTGATTGTTTCCTCCAAAGTGAGCCTTCCTCTTTCCTTTGGATTTGTCATTTCTTTGATTCCCATTCCTTCGGTTGTTATTGTTATCGTCACTATCGGGAGAATCCTCCTTGAAGGGGCATTCTCTAGCATAGTGTCCAGGCCTATGGCAGGTGAAACATTTACCCTTCTTCTCTTGAGTCTTTGTCCTTCTTTTGTCCTTAGAACCACCAGAGTTCTTCTTTCGGGAATGAGCACCATAGGCAACATTTCTTTCATTATCAAATTCCTTCATCCTTGTTTCTTCTTGCATACATCTTGACAGCAGCTCATCAAAGTTAGGAATGGTATTATTGTTGAGAATAGTAGTTGTGAATACTTGCCATTCATATGGAAGTCCTCCAAGTGCGGTGAGAACCATCTCACGATCAGCTATTATCTCCCCAATAGCTAGCAGATGGTTCCTGGTTTCGGTCAACTTTAGAAAGAAAGTTTGAACAGACTCATCTCGGCCCTTCTTCATATTCTTCAACTTGTTCTTGAGGAATAGCACTTGGTTCACATTGTTTACTTGAAACATAAGTATCAATTTGTCATACATCTCCTTAGATGTGCCTAGTTCAGATATGTAGGCAACCAGACTCTTATTTATGGATTCCCTGATCAGCAGCTTTGCTTTGATTTCTCCCTTCTTATACTTGTTTCTAACAGCAGCAGAGGCATTGGATGGAGGTTCTTTAATCCTCCCTGTCACATGATCCAGGAGATCATGATCTTCTAATTTGAGATCTAATATCATCTTCCAGGGATGGAAGTCATCACTTCCGGTCAGCTTGTCATTCTCCTTGAATTCAAGACTAGTGGAACCCATTTCCACGATGATGATTGCTATAGATTGAGTTTGTCTTCACCTCAGCTCTGATACCATGTAAAGTTTTGTAGATGTTCTATGCTAGAAGCAATTTCATTTTTATTTCAGCAATCATACAAGTAGGTAAGCAAAATGCAGATAGAACATATAAGTAGATCTTACAGAAGACAAATCAGAAATAGGAAAAATGTGTGTATTCGTTTCGGCGGTCAACAGGATGCTTCAACCAGCAAAGTCTCCTTTGGTCAGCCAGCCCAGCATGTGTCACAACAACCCTCCAACCAGTAGATGAGTCAACCCAAGTCAACTCTGCAAAAGTCAACACTGTCCTGAAAATTCAACGCAGGGGCAGCAAGCTAAAAGTCAACGTAGCAGCAAAACGGTCAACCCTTTGACCTCGATTTTTGTGCCAGGTAGTACGGCCTTCATAAATCGAACCTTCCACCAATTTTCAGCTTGTTTGGACCATGCGTTGACCTAAGTCAACGCTGGTCAAACTTACAGCGAAACCCTAGCAGCAGAAAATCGTACTGCAGCTCAGCTGTACGGTCTGTCCTCTTCGTCCTTCACACGTGTGGCTGAAACTCGTCCTTCTTGGTAGCTCGTACTCTTTGATGAGAGAGGAAGATGTGAGTTGTGATGATGATCAAAAACTCTCCAACTTTTCCTGTATATATATCCATCAATGAGGGTGTGTGACACATCTGTTGGGCATGTGAGCCTACATTACAAAACTGACCGACCTTGCACATATAATTTATTAAGAATAATAAATTCAAAATATAAGTTCTCACATCTTGACACATATTTTATATGGATTTTACACCTCTCAGAAAGAGGAATCCAACAAAAATATTAGCCTCTTAATCTGAGCATCTTAATATGGAGTTTGGACCTAGTTGTCCAAATTTAACACTGATGGACCTCCTGGGAGTGCTAAGGTGTACAACACTAACAGTTATCGAGATTTTCATGCTATTGTGCCCAAGTCTATTCCAGAAGATCTCTTATGGGTTGAAGAAGAACAGAGAATCAATTTGAAATTACTGCATGAGAGACGAGAAAGAGAGGACGTTGCTCGCAAGAAGGCTGAGAACTTGGAACTTTTAAAAGCAGAAATTAAGGAAAAAACAATGACATTATTTCGACAGTCACAAAAACATATATTCTACACTGAACCTAGTAAAGTTAAAGCTGGGAATTCTGTTACAGTCTTTTACAACCCATCTAATACAGTTTTGAATGGTAAATCTGACGTATGGTTCCAGTGTTCTTTAAATCAATGGACTCATTGACTTGGTGTTCTTCCACCCCAGTGAATGATCCCTGCATATAATGGCTCCCATGTGAAGGCAAGTGCATCCATATAATTCAAGTCTGTTTTGGATGAGTACTAGCCACAATTGCAGATTACCTTGAGAATCATTAGGACCTCATTTAGGGTGCAACTAGAAGCATATATGATGGATTTTGTTTTCTCTAAAAGAGGTGGAACATGGTGGATTGTATGACAATAGAAATGGTATGTACTACCATGTTGCTGTGGTTGGAGGAATTCTGAGGGAGCCACCAATGCACATTGTGCATATAGCTGTGGAAATGGCACCTGTTGCAAAGGTCGGAGGTCTGGCAGATGTGGCTACAAGTCTTTCTCGTGCAGTTCAAGAATTGGGACATAATGCTGAGATCATTTGTCCGAAATACGATTGTCTTGATTACAGCAAGGTTCACAATTTGCAATTTAGGCGAGAATTTTCTTGGGGAGGTACCAAAATTAAAGTCTGGCATGGAAATGTTGAAGGCTTGTCTTTGTACTTTCTAGAACCAGGCAATGGAATGTTTTGGGTTGGTTGCACCTACGGCCATAAGGATGATGGACAACGTTCTGGATTCTTTTGCCATGCATCCCTTGAGTTTCTGCTTCAAAGTGGGTTGCATCCGGATCTTATACACTGCCATGATTGGAGCAGTGCACCAGTTGCATGGTTGTTTCAGGAGAATTATAAACATTACGGCCTTGCGAATGCCCGCAATGTTTTTACAATTCATAATCTTGAGTTTGGTTCTGCTCTTATTGGCAAGGGAGTGACACATGCACACATGGCAACTACAGTTTCCAATACACATGCACAGGAAGTCTCAAGACATCCAGCAATTGCTCCGATGTTTGTGAATATGCACACGGTGTGTTTGAGTGTTGGTTACATCCAGCTCAATATGGGTTATGGTTGTGCAAAGATGGGACTAATTGTTCACGTAGAGTTTGATTCTTTGCTCACACATCTGAACAACTACACCCTCTCATTGTCTCTACTGGGTCTACTGGGGGCATCATCATCTCTTGACATGACCTCTGTCATGAGTCCTCTTGCTCCTGGTTCTGCCTCTTCAATTTCAATGATGTCATATTTCCTATCAAATCCTCAACAAGGCTGTGTGCTTACTCCACCTATGTCTCCATTGACATCCTCTGTAAATGGATATGGAGGCTGGCCACAGCCTAGTGTATCAACCTTACACCTTCCTGGTAGAAATGTTCAAACCAGCCTTCTTAGAGCAGAACTCAATGCCAGAGACATGCCTGTTGAGGATTCTCCTCGAATTTCAGACTATGAAGGGAAACTCCTCAATGATTTTTCTCCACTCTCCACACAAGCCAGGATGAATGCTGCTGCTGTTATATCTGGTCGTGCAAGCGTCTGGAAAATAGTAAATACAAGAGTCATGGGATCAATATTGTTGCTCCAACGAATCTTGAAGACGTGTTTGCCTCCAATGTAACATCTCCTAGAGTAGCAGTTATTGAACCTTCCATCTTTTCTCAGATGAGTCCCAAAATGCAAGCTCATAAGACTGCCCAGGCATATATGCAGATTCAAAACCAGATTCTACCTCTTATAAATGCACAGGCATTTTCGCAGGGAATTACACAGATGCAGCAACCTGCAATATAACCCCAAAGCCCTGGCCATTCTTTGATGCAATCACCATTCCAATTTTCCTCATATGGTACCAAATGTTGTGTTGAAAGTGTCTGAATCTAATAATGTCAACTATAAATAATGTTTGAGTCTTTTTGAGGCAAGAGGATGTCATACTTTGCATATTTGAAACCTATTCATGCTTTGGTGGATGGAGATTATTGGATCCAGGTACAAGGAACAGAGTTATGGTTCTAGCGGTTATATGATGTCATGTGCATTCTTTCATAAATATATATGAAGTTTGTACCACATTCATGGATTTCAAGCATATGTAACCGAAACATCACTTTGATGTATGCTTGTGCTGAAAAAGCCACAAATGCACATCAAGATGCATGCTAACAAATGTCATTGCTGACACTGTCCTTGTGTCAAGCTATCTACAAATGTCCTTGCTGACACTGTCTTTGTGTCGAGCTATATACAAATGTCCTTGCTGACATTATGACATCAACATAAGGGAAGCCCTTATAATGAAATGGGTATTAATCCCAGGAGTTTATTCTTGCACATTATCATGCTTTCAAGGCTTGCATATGTGCCAGAAATCATAGACAAGTACCCAGACTTGGAAGAAAACTCGAAGTTGCTATGTAGCTACCTAACCCAATTCCAATTCAAGAGGTACAGAACTTAACTCGAAGTTGCTATGTAGCTACCTAACCCAATTCCAATTCAAGAGGTACAGAACTTAACTCGAAGTTGCTATGTAGCTACCTAACCCAATTCCAATTCAAGAGGTACAGAACTTAATGAATAATAACACTCTAAGTGTTCTGCTGCTACTGAGCATGCAGGGGTCAGCAAGAAGAGAATTAGGTGAGAGATAAGATATTGGAGCAAAATAAAGATCATTGACATTACAAAAAATGTCATAGGAGAAAGATCTCTTGCTTAGAGACCAATGATGGTTGGATAGCATGCTACATGGTCTTGAACATGACCATCATGGTTTTCCGAATGTGGTGGTTGTGCAAATGCATCTTGTTGTTATGCTAGATCTTGCACAAAAAATCTAATTCTGTGATTGTCGGTATGCCATGAAGCAACATAAGTAGATCTAGAGTTTGTAAAAAAAATAAGCGAATTTTACATCCAATGGATCTCCCTTTTCCACGAGGATTGTGACTCCAAGTGAGTTGAACAAAATCATAACATAAAATAGTCATAACTTCCTCAATACTTTTCAAAATCACTATTACGATACCAATTCAGAAATGGCATAAAAATTTGGCCTCTGATAGCATACTTCAATCTAGTTCCTAGGCAAGGAAAAAATTGCCTTGCAAGATAGGGCTTTGATATGTATGGAAGGACAACCTCTTGAGGGCATAACACCTACAATACTGCACAAAATCACTATTATGACCCCAATGTGGAAATGGAGCCAAAATTCTGCATCTTGCAATTTGATTGTAATCATCCACACTAGCAAAAAAATATGCACGCCACAATTTTTTGGTGGTTGAAGGGAGTATATCTAGTGGAAGTTGAAAAGTAAAAAAACCTCAATGAGCCAAGGTATAGAGCCCTTGATTGTAAAAACCCACCAGTGTTTAGATCTAGTAGCGTTGTGAGATGGAAACCTTAAGAGGTGAGTAGATCTACAGGCTGCAATCATTGTATTACAACAACAGCTAGTGCACCCCTCTCATCTCATTTTGTAAATAACATAGTAGAGACCTATAGCTTGGAATTTGGAGGGATTGAGTGCTTTGTCCTCTTTTAGAATTATAGTGATGAAGGTAGCATTTATGGTTGGAAAGGCACCTCAGATTTGGTGTAACTTTTCTTTCAATACCTAGGCCTCATTTTTAATGGTGAACCAAATGTGGTGGAAGAAATTAGTGGTGAAAATGTTAGGACTTGGAGATTTTCTGGCAGGCATATCCATGACAGTCAATTTGACATCTATTAAAGTGATGGGTCTCATGGGACTGGTGGCATGTTCTTTCAAGACTAATTAGGGGATGTGTTTGGTGATCATGTGAATGGCAGTGAAACTGTCCTATTTGAGTTTTGAGAGGAGAGACCAGAAAAAATTTGTTGGTTTTTGCTCAATATGTTGAGAAGTTAGCTTATTACCTTGATTGTTCTTGAGATGAGTAATTCTATTACAATTTCAATGTTGAATCATCGAGTTGTGGAAGAATTTCGAGTTGTGTTCTCCTTCTTGAGCCATTGTACTTGTGATTTCTACCAGCAAAGTATTTCTTCTTGTTGATGTCACTCACTGAGCTGGGTGAAAAACTGTTGCTCTTAGCCAGCAAGGGATTCATCTATTCCATGAATCATTTGCTGTTGAATTCCATTCTAGATCATTCAATAAGACAAAAATACTATGAAATGAGACACTAACAATTTTATTCCAAAGACAGAGCAAAAGAAAATGGATTTGGAAGCACGTGAACATATAATAGAGCTTTTAACACTAAACATTCCAATTCCTGTGACTCTTTATTTGTCCAATGACCTTTCACTTCCTATAATCTCTCTCTCACCATATCTATCTTGGTAACAAAAATTGCTACAGTTTCTTCCGCTTTTCTACCTGTGATTTGGCATTATATGCCCACAGTTGACACTTTTCTTGAATCTAATTTTGAACAGCTATCCCTTCTTTGGACCTTGAAATATTGTGATCACTTTGTGATAATAAAGTTGTGGTATATAAATGTACTTCATCCTTATACACATATATGAAGTTTCCAGCTGTCCAATACTCGTGTAGTTTCAGATTTATTTTGCAGCCTTTCATTGTTTTCTTGGTTGCACCATTTTTGACACCTTTCATACTAATTTGACATATTAAGGGCCAAAATTGTGAAGTGCTTCACAAACATTCTGAAGATAATATGGCAGATTTATTGTTGTAAATCTTCAGTAAGTAAAATAAATTCAAATCTGGTTTATGCTTGGAAAGTGTGCCTGAAGGGATGAAATTTGGTGGCATATGCTTGGTATCTTTTCTCTTGGATTACCTAGAATATTGAGGTTGTTGAGAAGTGAAGTATGGTTTGTTGTTGCTGTTGTTGAGAAGTGAATTTCTGTCCCAAGCTCCAAGGGCTAAGTGCCCAATGCTCCTCCTAGGTAGGCACCTCTTCTAATCTAGCAACTAACTACCCCATTGTCCAAACCCAATGGGTTAGTCATCAAATTGACTAGGGCATCAACCCCATAGGTAAGAATACCAAGGCAGCACTCTAATGTCAAGCATCCACCCCATTTGAGCCATCCATATGCCCACAAAGCATCAACAAGGAGCTTAGAGATATAGTGCTCTCCTAACAAGAGCAAAAACACTTTTGCAGTAGCCTAAAAGTTAACACCAACTTGAGGTTCAGAAAGCGAATGCTTGAAGTCAATGTCATATCCCCCCCCTTGCTTAGCAATGTCAACAACAACAAGAAACTCTCAATCTCTTCTAGAATCAAAGTACATACACTTTAATACAAACATGCAAATCTCCCAGATCATAATAAACTAGGCTCTACTGTTGCAATAGAATATTTAGACCTTGTAATCAACTTTAAGGAATTTACGCCTACTGTTGCAATAGAATATTTAGACCTTGTAATCAACTTCGTAAGTTAACAAGCACTTAAGCTCAAACTCTATCTCTGGATATGATTAAGTCTCTTAAAGAATAGTATAGGCTTGATCTGCTTGTGGCTTCTACTAACTACTATCATATACATTGAGAGATATACTACAGGAATTGGGTTATGAGTATGAATTTCTGCTACAAGAAAGCACTCCAACAGTGCCACAATTACCAGCAAGGATTTATGCAACTCATCTTGTAATCTTTTATTATTGGATTGGAGGCATGATTTTGTATATGTATTGTCCACAGCCAGAACAATGACCTTTTTTTATTTTTGATTGGAGGTTGATAGTCACACCTTCAACTAACAAATGAGATACCTGGAGATGATAACTTAGAGTGAGATCTAACCTCCTGTTTATTAACTTAGAGTGAGATCTAACCTCCCGTTTATTTGCTAGGTACAAATGTCCACACATCGTATCTTCAATATGGACACTTGCAGATTGAAGTGAACTCTTCACAGAATTAGGTCTTTTAGATGTTTTCCCAAGCTCTGTGCATGGATCTTTGTCTTCATACTTAAAATTGGTAAATCAAAGGAGCATATTTTTTTTTTTTTGTTATCATAGTCATTAAGGATGGGAGAGCTGGAATATATGACATTTGCTCTAGCTACAAGTTGGCAACTGGATTATTCAGAAAGTTAATGAAATGAAAGAATATCCCTTCAACCCCTCGATGTTGTTCATTTCCAGAAATAGCACCATTATGTGTCTGCTTATCAGTGTTTAGGTTTCATCAATTTCTGAGGGGGAATCACATTTTCCCTAACACCCTTGTTTGCTTTCCCAAACACAGAAAATCATTGGCTACCACAAATTTACAACAACCTCTGTTTTCAAAATGACTACATGTAGGAAAAAGGGAGGCTTCCAACGATAGGTGCTTCCAATGACATCTAACCATTCACTTCCCTATGTTTGGGATCATGGAATAATGTTGTCCCACCAACAGTAGTCACCAAAAATTCTCTGGCGATTATGCCTCGTGACTTGTTCACGTGTCATTACTCCAGAAAAGAAGGGAAGATAACCCATTCAAGCTTTCTAGTGAAGGGATCTGGAATAGCTATTGGGGTGTATCCAATTTGAATGTAGCATTTTGCATACAGAAAAGACAGAGCCAATACCAGGGCTAACAATTTTAATTGTGTGAAGCCAGTTCCTTAACAGCAACAGCCCCACACAGGCCTTAATACTACAAACAGATATAGCATGGAGAATCTACCCTCTATCACCTTAGGGAGAAAGAATAAATGGTTCTTCCAGCAGTAAGACAAGTTGCGTAGTCCTAAGTGGAATAACCATCAAATGCTCTAATTGTAATTTTTTAACTTGTGATTAACCCCTCCATTCCAGTTTAAGGATACTAAGAAATTTTGTATACAATGCAAGTGTACAGATATTTCATTTCAACAGTAGGTATATAAAATTATTTCTATGGATTAACCATGTGAAATCTATTACAGGAATTTTTACAAAGTTTTGTATATAGAGCATCCAAAATTTCAGACCCTCGTGTCATTTTTGTGAAAGTGGATCATATCAAAGTTTCAAACATATTATCGGAAGTGCATCATTTATTATCTGAAACTCAGAACCACCTACAAGCCACAAGATACATGGACGTAATCATCCAATAATCACAAGCAACAATCGAGAAGTGGGATTCAACAATGTTTCAGGGCTATGACAAGATTCTTGCGACAGACAACTTATATTATTTCGATTTTGTTGAAAGCTTAATTACAACCAAAAGACTAAAATGTATCTAGAGATCAAACAAACTTCATCCGTTAATTTAAGTAATGAAGAGGTAGCAAGGAAAGGCCTTGTGCCACTCATGAATCGAATTGACTAAAGAAAAACATCGTATTACACATCAACTGGATTAGGGATACTCAGAATAAATCGAATCGATCTTACGACCGACCACTGCAAATCATGTTAAAATCTCACCTCCACAGTAAATGCTAGCTCCAACTTCAATAGTAATGGTAGAGAAAAGCAAAACCCCGGCATCAACAGTCCTTTTGCAAGGCTAGTGACACTCACAAAGAACACGAGTGAATAGAACCAGGCAGAGGTCTTGAGACCCTAAGCACCATCCGCCAAAATAACCCAAACTTAATCTGAGTGAGAAGTCTAAAATAACAAGCAACCTCCTCACAAAGCCTACCGCATCACCAACAACATCGTCTGAAAGGGCATGGAAGAAAAAGGAATAGATTAGAGATTGCAAAATCCATAGGTATTTACGACATTTCCACTAGAACAAGACTTTGGCACTACCGCTAAGGTAACATTCAACCCATTTGTTACTAAGAATAGTGAGATAACAAATTATACCATGAAGTCAACCAGGAAAGTATTCAAAGATGAAGGGCATCACTTACGAGTACAGTAGCGCCAGAAACTAGAAAGAACAAAAACCAATCGCATGACAAGAATGCAGGTCAGCAATATAGACAGGCATGACATGAACATGGAGAAACCATCGACAGACCAGCTCGATTATAAGAAACTGTAACTAGAACAGATAGGAGATGGCACATAAAACCCTCTGAAATTCGTAATACAGGTCAAGGAGTAGGTACTTATGAATTGTAAACTGCAACTAAGTATGGGACCGAGCTTCTCTGCCCAACCATAGATTGGCCTGTACCGAAATCTCACTTTTCTTGTAGCCCAGCCACCCCCGAGCTAGGTTCCAAGGCGTGAGGAGACTGCTTAAGGGACCAGGAACCTTAGAGAAGTTGCTCAGCTCCCTTCTATGCCTGTATCGAATCTTCATATTCAACTAAGAGTCGAATGCATGTGTTCTCTTCCTTTCCGTTGTTTTCGACAGCATGATATTCTTCTCAATTCATGAACTCTGCCATCACCAACCCCCCCGTAATTCTCCCTCCTTGGAGACTTTGGCACTAATCGATCTCTCCATTCTGGTGGTTAGAGCCCAGACTGGTCCACATTTTTAGGACCGACCAAAACTGCTCCAGCTGTCCCTTGTTCTCTTATTTTTGTGGTGGTTAGCCCAGTCATCACTGGTCAGTCTTGTAAGCCAATGATCCACATGCCATTTGGCCCTTTTTCCTTTGCTTTCCATCTGTCCCAGGCAGCATGTCCACCTCAGCCTTGGAACTTGTGTCCCTAACTCAGCCAGTTTACAATATTTTAGATTTAGCGGGAATGTAACTAGGATATTAGTATGGATTTCTTGCTACTTAACCTCCGCCAATTTGTACAATCCCTTACCCATGCAGGTCTATAATTATTCTTATGTCTTTCAAGGCCAGACTGTTTTTATAGCAATTAGTATACATCTCTATTTGAATATATGTCTTTGTTGATCAATACTCTTAGAACTATAGAGTTATAAACTAATTGGATTTTGTGGATTAATGACAATACAGCTTGCTATGCTCGGAGCAATGTCAGATCCTCCAAAGCAAGTGCACATTTCACTTCATATCCTGCTTGCCAGCTAGTAATTTTTTACCTGTGCCTTTTAGCTCTCCATATAGTTTCTGTGGAAATATTGAAAATCAGGAGTCCTGTACATGGACTGCTAAGTTCTAACATTGATTGTGCTTCAACTGGTGGTTCTAGGAAAACCATTAATAATTTCTCACAATGAAGCCAGCGGTGACTACCTATGTTGTACGGATATTGCCTATCAAGCTGCCATAAGAGATGGTGCTGACTACATTGACTGCTCTGTCCAAATAAAAAAAATATGATGTTCTTATTTGTAGGGAATCACCAGACATTGCGATAGGAACAAATATCTTATCAAATTCAGTGCTTTATCCATCTTGTCTAACAACAATACCAGACATCAACAAAATGGTGCTAGATACCCCAAATAACAAGTCAGGCATCTTCACATTTCATCTCACATGGAATGAAATTCAAAGCTTGAAACGTAAGTCTGATCCAAGCTGGTTGAATCAGTCAAAATAATAGAAAATATCTTCCACGCTCACCTATTAATTTCCAAAGTTTCAAAAGTGTAATCATTTGAATTGTTCCTCAAATGATCATATATTATTAACTTCCCCCTCTTTTATTCAATAATAATTGAGAACTTTAGCTCTGTTAAAATATAACAGGTTGATGGAGTTAAAATCTTGCATAGTATACGTTATTCATTTTGTTGTGATTTCAAAGGGAAATTGATGTAATTATGTGATATGAATTTCTTGGACTATACAACAAACATTTACAACCCTTTAATATAGATGGCTATAATCTTTTAAGGAATTCTGCAAAAGCTAATGTGGGGAAACACATGAACCTGTCTGCCTTTTTGGAATTTGCACAAAGTCAAGGAAATGTTCGGTGTCATCATCAACATAGAGGTACAGTTGTTCAATCTCATTAGTAATCTGAGGCATTACATCTAAAATAGTTGATGAAATAAATCGAAACAGTGTACTCATCCCTTGGCCTGATTGTTAAATTTGGCAACTAGGGCCAAACTCCATGTTGCATTGTCCATATGATGGAGATGATATTTTTGTTGGATTCCTCTTTTGGAGAGGTGCAAGATTGATCTAAAGATCATCTTGTTTGGATGAGCAAAACGTGTAGTTTGAATTTATTTTCCACACATGTGCAAATTCTCAAGGTCAACCAGAATTGTAATGTAGGTTCACAAGCCCCAAAAGATGTGTCACACACCCACAGTCATGGATATAAAAAAGAGAGACATGATGCTCATTTCATCATTCACTCATCTCACACATCTCTCTCTCATCTGATTGGTTCGTAGAGCCTTAGAGGCTTCTCTCTCCTCCACTCATGTGAAAACAAGAAGCTGAAGATTTCGGACTGGTTTAGGGCAAATCTGGACAGCATTGACTAGTGTTGACTTTAGGCCAACCCACATCGTTTGACTGTGTTTTTAGCTCAGAAAATCCGATGTTGGAAGGCCGCATTTGAAGGCACAGAAATCGACATCAAACATTGACCTTTGACCGCAGCGTTGACTGGTTTGATCACAGAATTTTGACTTCTGCGTTGACTGTTTTGTGAGCTTATTTTGGGGTGTGTGACACTGAAGGAAGGCCGAATTTGTAAGTGCTTGACTGAACCTGATTAGAGGTTGAAGGGCTGGTTTGACTAGCAAAGTCTTTGCTGGCTAGGGCATCCTATTGACTGCTGTGAAATACATTTTTCTCTCTCTCTGCTGAATAAGAAGAATTACAAATTCTTATCTCTTGTATTGGCTTGTCTTCTGTCGATTTATTTTATGTTCTATCAACATTTACTTTCAATTATTATGTGATTGCTAATCTGAAACTGAATCGGGCTAATAAGAAGAAAGATTGAAGTAAACTGCTCTAAGCATAGAACATACCATGGTTAACTAAAATTAACATGGTATCGGAGCTAAGGTGAAGACAAATCCCAAGCAAGAGTGAAAAGCAATCACCGAAGAAGTTGAATAATCAAGGACCGGGATCAATGGCATCCTCATCATATAAGGGTTTGAAATTTGATGATAAGCTGACTGGAAAGTCTGATTATCATGCTTGGAAAATGTCCTTGGATCTGACATTAGAAGAACAAGATGTCATGGATTATGTGCAGGGAAAGATCCCTGAGCCTCCATCAAATGCACCCGCTGCCACTAAGACAAAGTACAACAAAAGGGGAAGTCAAGGCGAAGAAGATCATCAGGGATTCTATTCATAAGCACTTGGTTGCTTATATCTCTGAGCTAGGCACATCTAAGGAGATGTATGAATAGTTGGTTAACATGTTCAAGGCAAGCAATGCTAATAAAATTCTCTTTTTAAAGAACAAGTTGAAGAACATCAAGATGGACAAGGGAGATTCCATCCAATCCTACTTCATGAGGATCACCAAAATCAAGAATGATATCTTCGCTATTGGAGAGGCCATAACTGACCAAGAGCTCACTCTCATTGCTCTTGGAGGACTTCCTCGGGCATGGTATGTATTCAATACTACTATTCTCAATAACAATATAATTCCTGATTTTGAAGAATTGTTGACGAGATGCACCAAAGAGGAAACAAGAATGATGGAGAGAGACCATCCCTCTAATGGGAATGGAATTGAAACTACTGCCTTCACCGCTCATGCAAAGAAGAGGAACAATGTTGGTCTGAGAAATCAAAACCATGGAAGAGGGGGTCCCAAAGGAAGATGTTACACAGTACACTTGTAAGTTGTAACAAGTTTGGTCACTATGCAAGAGAGTTCCCTAATAGAAGGGACTCCCCCGGAGATGATGACAACAACAACAACTTCAAGGGGAATGGGATTCAAAGGAACAATAGGTTCAAAGGAAAAAGGAAGGCTCCCTCTGATCGAAATGAGAATGGAAATGGTCAACCTTTCAAGAGGTCAAGAAATTCCAAGTATGATGAATCTAATGTTGCTGATAAGAAAAATGAATATATTCTTATATCTGCCCTCTCTGCTACATCTCCTTCCGACACCCAGGACAATTGGTTGATTCATAGTGGTGCCTCAAGGCAACTCACTGGATATAAGGAGGCCCTCTCTGATTTGATTGAAAATGATACTAATTTGGATATTATCCTTGGAGACAATGCCACCTATCCCGTGAAAGAGACAGGGACTGTGACTCTTCATCTAAATCAAGGTCAAGTCCTCCATTTGCAAGATGTGTTGTACATACCTAACTTGAAGAAGAATCTAGTATCCATCTCAGCAATGGAAGACAAAGGATTCAAGGTGGCATTCATTGATGGAAAGGTACACATTTGGAAGAGGAACTTCAAAGAAGCGTTCACTCTTGGTTTCAGGGCTGACACACTCTATCAGGTTGGAGGAAGTCCGTTGGGGGCCATGACATGTGACACAACTCTTCAATCCAAGCTATGGCACCGAAGGTTTGCACGCCTTCATTACAAAGCCCTTCCCGAAGCAAGGAAGGTGGTGACAGGAATGCCCGATTTCAAAGATGATCATGAAGGTGTATGTTAGGGTTGTGCCGAAGGAAAGCATACAAGGGGACCATTCCCCTCAAGTGTCACGAAGACATCTGATATTTTGCAATCGATACATTCTGATCTATCTGGTATGCTGCCTGTAACATCCTTAGGAGGATGCTTATATTATATCACTTTTATAGATGACTTCTCCCACAAGACTTGGATATATTTTTTGAAAAAGAAAAACGAAGCATTCAAGTGGTTTCGTACCCTCAAGGCCTTGGTTGAAAATCCAATAGGGAAGAAGATCAAAATTTTGAGGACCGATAATGGAACCGACTATGAGTCGAATGAATTCAATGACTATTGCAAGGAAGCTGGCATAAGAGGGAGAACACCATAGTGTATACTTCTGAACAAACTGGTGTTGCTGAAAGGAAGAATAGAACCATTTTGGAAATTGCCCATGCCATGCTTTATGACCAAGGTCTTCCGAAGTTCCTATGAGGAGAAGCTGCCAACACCGCTGTGTATGTTCAAAATAGATGCCCACATTCCGCATTGGACTCCAAAACTCCCGAAGAAGTCTTCTCTAGTAAGAAGCCCAATGTCTCTCATTTTAGAGTTTTTGGAAGTCCTGTTTATTTTCATGTGCCGAAAGAAAACAGAAGCAAGTTGGATGATTTTTGGAAGAAGGGAATGTTTGTGGGCTATAGTGAAACCTCGAAGGCATATAGAATCTATGTACTTGGTCAAAGAGAGGTGGAGATATGCCATGATGTCACCTTCGACGAAGATGCTACCCTCAGGAAAGTCAAGGATCTTCCTATCTCAAAGGAAGACAAAGACGAAGAAGCTGGAAGGCAGGAAGAACCGAAGGATGAACCGATGCCCGAAGTTGAAGGACTGATGGATCCTATAGATCCACCTTCTTCAAATAAAAGAAGACCCTCATAGCTTAGAGACACTCTCGAAGATGTTGAGGGGCATTGCTCCAAGGGGAACATTCCGTGAAAGCAAGAAACCGATTAGGTACCAAGGGTACCTAGCAGCCATGAGCACTATTGTACAATCTGAGCCTGGAACATTTGAAGATGCGTGAAGCATCAAGTTTGGAAGCATGCTATGCACGAGGAATATGAGTCTATCATGAAGAATGATGTTTGGGATGTGGTCCCTAGACCGAAGGACAAATATGTTTGCACCTTGAAATGGCTCTACAAGATCAAGCATGGAGTCAATGGAAGTGTTGAAAAGTTCAAGGAGAGATTTGTTGCCTGAGGCTTCTCGCAGAAGGAAGGCATAGATTATGATGAAATATTTGCACCTGTTGCCCACTACACCACCATTCGATCGATCATTGCCCTTGCTGCAACGCAAGGATGGAGTCTCCATCAGATGGATGTAAAGATTGCCTTTTTACATGGCTCAATCAAGGAAGAGGTCTATGTGGAACAACCTCTGGGGTTCGAAGTCCGAGATAGAGACACATACGTATGCCGGTTGAAGAAATCCCTCTATGGGTTGAAGCAAGCCCCCAGGGCTTGGTATAAGAGGATCGATAGCTACTTGATGAAGCTGGGCTTCACTCGAAGTGATGTTGATCCAAACCTTTATTTTAAGGTTGATAATGACAAGCCTCTCATTTTGGTTCTCTATGTGGACAATCTCTTCCTAACAGGGGCTGACCCTCTAAGAGGGAGCTAGCTTCCGAGTTCAAGATGAAGGACCTAGGACTGATGCACTATTTCCTATTTCCTAGGCTTGGAGGTCTGGCAAAAGCCAAGTGAGATTTTCCTTTCTCAAGGAAAATATGTTGTGAAGTTGCTGGAGAGATTTGGGATGGTGGACTGCAAGTCTGTGACTACTTCAATGGAACTCAACTTTAAGAAGTTGCGTGGAAGTGTTGTTGGGCCCGAGTTGGAAAATCCCATCGAGTATTGTCAACTCATGGGGGGCTTGATGTTCTTAGTGAACTCACGTCTGGACATGTTTTCCAGTGAACATGTTGTGTCAATACATGGTCGAGCCTCATCACATTCACAGGATTGGTGCCAAGAATCTCTTGAGATATCTTCGGGGCACAATCAACCATGGGCTGAGATACACTGCCGAGAGTATGAGGCTCCATGGATATACCGATGTCGATTGGGCAGGCAGTGTGGTGGATCGTAAGAGCACGATGTTGCTTCACTCTAGGTTCTGCTTCGATATCTTGGATGAGCAGGAAGCAGAAATAGGTTGCTTTGAGCACCGCCGAGGCTGAATACATTACAACAAGTATGACCTGTTGTGAAGCTATTTGGTTGAGAAAGCTCTTCAGTGAGCTATTTGGACATGTGCTGGATACCACTGTGATACTTTGTGATAACCAAAGTGGGATTCGTATTTCTAATAATCTCGTGTTCCATGACTAATCCAAGCATATTGATATTATGTACCACTTTGTCCGGGACATGATACAGTGAGGCACAGTAAGGCTCCATCACATTGGGACTGAAGAGCAATTCGCAGATATTCTCACGAAGCCCCTAGGGAAGGTCAAATTCTTAACCTTTCGTGAGAAGCTTAGTATCGTGGACAGACCATATTGTGAGGGTCCTGCTCGAGTTGGATTATGAGCTCTAGGAGCTCCAGGGGGCTTGGGGATAGCTACTTAGAGCTATAAGCAACCACAGGGCTAGGTTCGCCTTACCTTGTTGGTGTGTTTCTTCCCCACCATTATGATATTGAGTTGGTTCACCCTCTCTTTGATCTATGCCCCGTATGCATCCTACCCATGTAGTCCCGAACTCATGGGAAGTACCTCTCATTTGGCCAATGAGTTGGGAAATGAGGATAGAGACCAATAGCATTACCGATGGATGCATCGGGTATTGCCGTACTCTCTATGTCAACTTGATCTGGGATCAAGTTTGAAGAGGTTCTCACCACTAAACTAGCTTCAAGTCAGTTTGTTTGGATGAGGTTTTTACCTCTAAACTGACTTTGGGTTAGTGGAGAGTGGCAAAGTTTTTGTGACTCACTCTCGATGATATTTTCTTATGATTCTTCTATAGCAGAGCAGAGCCAACAAAGAAGAGACAGCAGGATGGCACAGGATTACATGATGATGATGATAGTACATGATGGTACGGGATGATAGGATTGCACAAGTCGATAGATGGAGTTCTCCCTAGTTGAGAGAGAATGTTAAATTTGGCAACTAGAGCCAAACACCATGTTGCACTGCTCAAATGATGGAGATGATGTTTTGTTGGATTCCTATTTTGGAGAGGTGCAAGATTGATCTAAAGATCATCCTGTTTCGATGAGCAGAACTTGTATTTTGAATTTATTTTCCACACGTGCAAATTGTCAAGGTCGGCCAGAATTGTAATGTAGGCTCACAAGCCCCAAAAGATGTGTCACACGCCCACAGTGATGGATATAAAAAGGAGAGACATGATGTTCATTTCATCATTCACTCATCTCACACATCTCTCTCTCATCTGATTGGTTCGTACAGCCTTAGAGGCTTCTCTCTCCTCCACTCGTGTGAAAACAGGAAGCTGAAGATTTCGGACTGGTTTAGGGAAAATCTGGACAGAGTTGACCAACGTTGACTTTGGGTCAACCCACATCGTGTGACTGTGTGTTTAGCTCAGAAAATCTGATCTTGGAAGGTCGCATTTGAAGGCACAAAATCAAGGTCAAACGTTGACCTTTGACCACGGCATTAATTACAGCATTGACTAGTTTTACAGCAAAATTTTGACTTCTGCATTGAATGTTTTGTTAGCTGATTTTGGGGTGTGTGTGACACTGAAGGAAGGCCGAATTTTTAAGTGTGTGACTAAACCTGATTGGAGGTTGAGGGGCTGGTTTGACCAGCAAAGTCTTTGCTGACTGGGGCATCCTATTGACTACTATAAAATACATTTCTCTCTCTCTCTGCTGAATAAGAAGAATTACAAATCCTTGTATATTGTATTGACTTGTCTTCTGTCGATTTATTTTATGTTCTATCAGCATTTACTTTCAATGATTATGTGATTGCTAATCTGAAATTGAATCGGGCTAATAAGAAGAAATATTGAAGTAAACTACTCTAAGCATAGAACATACCATGATTAGCTAAAATTAACTTACCTTTAATATAGATGGCTATAATCTTTTAAGGAATCTTGCAAAAGCTAATGTGGGGAAATACATGAACCCACCTGCCTTTTTGGAATTTGCACAAAGTCAAGGAAATGTTCGGTGTCATCATCAACATAGAGGTACAGTTGTTCAATCTCATTAGTAATCTGAGGCATTACATCTAAAATAGTTGATGAAATAAATGGAAACGGTGTACTCATCCCTTGGCCTGATCGTGGCAAAAGTTTCCTTCGTGCCACGAAATAACCCAAAGAAACCCTAAACCTAGATTGTTCAGCCATACCCAAGCTAAACCAGCTCGCTACAATAATTGTGGAGAGTGGCAAGGTCTCGTGACTCACTCTCAATTGATTCTTCTTCATTATTTATATCAATGTTCAGTAGAGTAGAGACAAGATTCAGAGATGGTACACGAAGACACTTCTTAAGAAAGAGTTAAGGAGCATGTAAAGATTTTAAATATTTTTTCTCCTTTTTATTTCATTTGTGTTCCTATTACAAATGATTTTTGGTTTTTCCAAACAGTAATGGTGCTATTTGTGGAAAGAAAGATCCTCTGCAAAGCTCACCAACTTCTTGCATTTAAACCAAAATGGCTGGCAATAAAGTGCAAGCCTTGAAAAACTTTCATTTGTTTTAAATATATAGGTTGCTTGATATCTTTTTTAAAATAATCTAGCTGGGAGTCCATCTTACACCTGGTGGAAAATGGTTTCCAACGATTTTTCTCATCTATTATTTTCTAGAATATCAGATTGTTAAAAATTAGAAGATTGATTATGCCTCAAGATCATTCTGTGTGACTTGAGAACTTGTCCTAATTGAAATGACTTGGAAAGAAACAATGTTGAAGATAGGTTAAATACCGAAAAATCATGTTTCCTTGTTAGAATTGTGGATAATGAGATGTTCCTTAAATGAGGGAAGAGGAAAATTCAATGTAAACCATGACTCGAAAGTTACGGCCGAGATGTTCTTAATCCTTTTAACTGGTATCAACAGAATGAAGGTACTTCTATAGCCTTGGTGGTGATAACAACTTGCAGATGGGGTTTGGGATTCGTGTCCTTTGCAACAAGTTGGCTATGGGGAAATTTCTATTAGTTTCCATTGTATGGAAATTGCACATCAAGACAATGGTATCTGGAAACATACCAACCTCGCTACCATGGCTTATTAAAAAATTGTACAGTAGAGAATTCAGATGAATTAATATACCATTATTTCTTCTCTTTATTTTGTCTGTGAGTGTCGCCTTCATTTTACATGAACACCCATTATTCTTGGTAGTTGGAACTAAATGTTTGGATGTGCATAGAAAATAATATTTCTTCGTTCTTTGCTCTCGAACTTGGCTTGTTTGGTATACATCATCTCCATTGTCTTTGTAATTTTGAAACAACTCCATCCATTTACACGTTTCTTTAAATTTGTATTCACGGTTATCCAAGAATGTTTGAAACTAGGTTTGGAAATCAATATGCTTAGTCAACGAACCTTGATATTTGTGACTTATTTCTGCTCTCACAAAATAGAGTTTTAAGGAAAATCATTTTATTTGAGAATAGTCTTGCATAGCTAATATTTATATTAATAATAATAATCATCTAATTTAAGGTCACAACCAAGCCAGACACCAATTTTGTGTATGAGATGGCCGAGCAAAACACCAAATTGGTGTATGAGACCCATTATTTGTGAGACAAGGGATCCACCTCTGTCTAGCTATTTGACCGCTAAATTTTATAGGAATGTACATTCTCTACCCCTAGATTTGAACTTGGGAGCTCTTGGGAGGAAACACAAGCTCTTAATCTTTAGGCCCACTCAAGCTATATAAAATGGAACATCATATGCAAGCCAATCACAGGATACAGTTGATTGGAGAGTAATATAGTAACATTAAGTATCTACTTCTTGTTGTGGTCTCTTGCATTCTGGTTTCTCTCTCTTTGATGTATAGTGTTTTGGTTGGCAAGCATCAGTTTTCTTGGCATATTATTTTTTGTGTTGGGTATTTCCTTGTATGACAGTATTGAAATTTAGTGCGTGTAGAAGTTTTTTGATGTTTTTGATGGTGTTGTGACTTTAAGCATCTTAATAAAATTGTTCGAGCTTTGGACAGTAATGTCAAGGTGCAATGTATTAATTTTTGCAATAATAATTGTCCATTTTTACTATCTAGTCGCCTTTGCCAGCGCCTCTCAAGTCCCTTGGCCTTTTTCCTCTTGAGAAAACTCCAGATACAGATAAAATGTGAAATTGAACCTCTTGCCAAGTTGTGTTTCATCTTAACCATGTTCCTACCAAGTTGTGTTTCATCTTAACCATGTTCCTACTGGAAACGTGCACAAACAATGTTATAATTCAAGATATGTACAGTATGTCGCGACCGAAACTGTTTTACCATGTGATGGCAATTCTCCACTGATGGATGCCACTTAGATGATGGATTTCCTATCACAGCTGATAAAAAACACCATTTGCTGGTCAGCGGGGATGCACAAGGGCTCGATTACAATTTCTTGTTTAGTGCATTGATAAAATGCAGGCCAGGCAATTGCAAATTTGCAGAAGTCCCAAAACTATGTCAGTTATTGTTTAGATATTATGCTGGGGAAGAGTCAATATTTAGGTTGGCCGTCGTTCAGATTGTCTTTTGGGTCTCTCTTCTATTGGTTATTGTTCTCAGCGGGTTTTACACCATTTCTGCCTTTGTATAAATTGATATCTTTTGCAGACAGAAATCAAAATAACTTTCAATCTAGCAAAATCTGAAGAAGCGAAAATGCAAAATCTGAATAACTGGGCAACAAATTGCATTTAACCGAAAATAAATAGATATCGAAATAAAAAAGATATGCAGTGCCATATTGGATCCTAACAAATATGGATGGGTCTCTAAATTTTTCTTACCTGGAGAAACTGCCACTTGGCGATGGCATCCGAGATGAAAATTATGGCCGCTGCCGCTGCCACGCATTACACCATTACACAAAATCTGTTGTTCCCATCTTTGCCCTATCCTAGGAGATGCACTCTCCATATTTGAGGACCTCTGCCCCGTGGACTAATTGCCAGGTCCATGAAATCCCCAGGACTAATGCATCTACCCATTATGGTTACTATTACTTTGATGAGTATTATTGCTACTATCCCCATGTTGCGGCTGCCCTCCTCCTCCCATATGACAAAGTATCATTGGATACCTCGAACTAGACAGGGCCTCCAGCTTCTCCTGTGGAAACTGCGGATTATTACTAAACCTAATAATGTGCTAGTCTCTGCATACCCTCTCCAGCTTTAAAAGCCTGGTAAACCTCATTGAAAGAAAATATAATTTGTAAAAAGCCTTACGCCGAAGGTAATTGTGACCAAATCCTTCGAAATGAAGATCGACGAGCATGGGGAAAGAGGCGAGCTCAAAGTTGTGGACAAATCACGACTACTTGAACGAATTTACACGCAATGAAGCTCTGCAGTCCGGGACCGAGAAAAATCGAGTAACGATCCACAGAGGTTTTCAATTAATTTCGTGATTTTGTTTGAGATTTTGTAATTTTCCCATGAAAAGATTTCAAGCATTCACGTGGTGGAATCAATAACGCGGTTTGAAGTTCATGTGAGCGGTTAATTTATTTTTTTATAGTTTAATATTATTAAAAATCTACCGTTCACTAGTTGGATTAAGGTGGTATAAAGAGTAGTGTTGTGTATGGGAGGTGATTGAAAAAAATATGTTATTAATTTTATATATTTATATTTATAGATATTATTATTATCGATTAAGTAATATTAAAACTAGCAATTGCACCGGGAGGTGCAAAGGAACGCTGAAAGGAAACCTTCCAATGATGTAAGGGGGGCAAAACAGGTAGATGTTGAGTTAATTCTTCTCCAACTCCTCCTAGGAGAACAGAGGAAGAAGATTAAATGGCCTCCAGGGACTGAAATCAACCGAATTCACTATCATGCCGTCTCTGGTAACATAGCAATGGAATGTAGCCTTTCGGGAGGGCGTATACTTGTTATTGCTTGGGGTTATGGTCTAAGAAGTTTGAACATCAAAATATAATGAGAGGATATTGCCTTTTAATACAGTTTACAAGGGGAGGATTTCTATTAATATTCAAGCACTTTATAAAAGAGAGAGATAGTCTTTGTGCATTATTTAAAGGATATTCAATTGTTTTTATTATTATCGAATAAATTAAATGTTAAAAGTAATTAAACAATATTTAAAGTTTGAATTTATATATTTATTTTATTTTTAATAATTACATGCTATGATAAGAAAAGATTTCAAAACCAATAAAAAAATAAGAAAAATAAAAATAAAAATCAATTAAATAAATAAATAAATAGAAATAAAATAAAATAAAGATATAATTAAAATAAAAAATAAAATAGATAAAAATAAATAAATAAAATAAAAATTAAATTCTTAATTACAAAAACAAGAATAAAATAAATAAATAAATAGAAATAAAATAAAATAAAGATTAATAAATAAATAAATAAACAAACAAATAAATAAAATGAAATAAAAATAAAATTACATAAATAACAAATTAATAATATTAAAATTAAAAATTAATATTTTTATTAAAATAAATATAAATATTTAAAATTCAAATTATAAAGTTTGATTATTTGGTTTACTTTTCCCTGGCATTGTGTGATCAAAATGGAAGGCATATCTCACTGGATTTTAACAAGCGCACCTCAAATAGAATGCATAATTCATGAATCTTACAAAGACAATGGCTCCATGAACCAATATGGACCACTTGCAGACTCAAATGGTGGACTTGTGTACAAGAGAAATCCAAATACAGGAATATTCCGTATAAACAAGAACCAATTATGAGCAAGATGATCTTCTTTAACATGTGGCTGAATTATATGATTAAACAATTAGATAGGTATTTGTTATATTGATAATTTGAGATAATTATAAGTAATTATATTTGAATGTCCTTTTATTCTAACGAGACTAGTAAAAAGAGCAACAGTGAAAACATAATAAAGAATTCCATTGTATTGTCTACAGAAATAGAGACGTAATGAGAAGAGATCTATGTAATAAAAATAATATGATGATTGTTTAATAGCTTGAGAAATTGTGTTAATGAGGAGATCTATATATAATAAAAATAATATGATGGTTGTTGAATAGCTTGAGAAATTTTGTTTGAATTTATCTAGTCAACTTAAGATTGCAATTGTGATTTCATCGATATAATTTTTTCTATTTTATCTTTTGCAATATGCATCACAAGCACACTTCATGTCATTCCACTAGAAGATGCTATCACCAAAATTACGTGACTTTGGTCAAGCATGTATGAATGTATAATTAAATGTGTAAACTGAATGAAAATATACCCATTTTACAAATTACAAATTAGTAATTAAATGTGTTAACTCCATTTTACAAATTAGTGATTAAATGTGTTAACTGAATGTAATTATACTCATTGATTAAATGTGTTTACCGAATGTAACTACACATTTTACATTTTGATATGAATTAACCGACATTTTTCCAAACTAAGTTAACATATCCTCACCATATCTGGATCCTGGCTTTTCAAAATCTGGCAGATCTATAATCTGGATATGTGTCCATATCCTGCCTCCTGCTAACTTAGTTACCATATGATGCTATTCTAGGTCTGGTTGCTTCCTTCCTGCTCACTTTTGACAAATAAACAAGCTAGGAATTGACATATGTTTTAAGGTTTGCCTAGGACACACTAATAAACGACTTAAAATTTAAAAAATATATAGGTGTATAGCACAACATATTTGAACAATGAAAACTAAATAATGATATCTCTCTGTTAATTCCACTGGCATCCACAATGGAACTTCTTTGCACTTGCTAAAAAGTTTGACTTGCCTATTACTATATATAAAAGGTAGGATTAACAGATCAGACGATGTAAGTTTGTCATTACTGAATAATGCTACAAGGAAACAAGATAAATAAATATGACAAACCTTCTAGAGAGATAGAAAGAGGAACCCTTTTTCACTGTCGGTAAAAGCTGTAGTGAAGACATGTTGGTGAAATTGACTATTTATTGTGATGCTGAAATAACTGATCTTTATAAAGGAAAATCTCTCCAAGAGGCTTTATGAAACATGTGCCAGTGTTCTCATAAGATAGTCACACTGGAAATGTAACTCTCTCCACTGCAGTTGTAGCAAAAATCAATCCATACATACATACATACATACAGAAAGACGTAATAAGCTCAGAGCCGAGCCCAGACGAGCAGAATTTGTTAGCATGGAACCACATCTAAAACGATGAAATACATTATTGTTGTTATTGTGAAATTCTGTTGTTGTTGTTATGTTAAACCTGCTATAAGCAAACGACCAGTGTGGTCTTTGGATCCATGACAATTCTGGGCTCATAACAGCAAGTCCCTACCAAATTAGGCTCATGACATTCAACCTATTCACAGCCCTCAGTTAAACTGGAAAGACATCTCTTCTACCAGTATCTCCATGGATGAAGTACATTGAACTTGATTAAATTAATTTTTATCCAAGAAGCAAAAGAAAAGATTAATTGCTACAGCAAATACAATGAAGTTCTTAAGTTATGGATATTATGATTTATTCCGCTAACCTTGATGTCAATGACTCATATATCCCAGCTAGCTATATCCTTCACTTTGGCTTTAAATTATCACTCTTGGCAACCAGGTTGTGATCAAGTTAATCGAGAATGCACACATCTGGCTCAATATTCTTCTTATGCACATACACACATCTAAATCACCCATAATAATTCTCCCCATCTGCAACATTACATTGTTGAAGCATTGCAATGTCAAAATTATTTTCAATTTGTTATTGTCTCAATCATGTTCCTAACCTCCTTTATGTTAAAATATAAGACAAAAAAATGTGTTCTGTAGGCCACTTTATGAAGTGACATGTGACTAATGTGATAAATATTAAATTATAAAGTTATATTATAAGTTATATATTGGGTTAGGTGGCTTGACCACCTTAACCAACCTAGGGTGCTACATGTATTGAGAGGCTTAGATGAGAAAGTGAGAATTGTGAATTGTGGGTAGCCCATCTCAAGCTCTCTGGTATGCTCTTGCTGCAGTAGCATCATCAATATAGTGACTTCTATTATCCTGATTCCTTTCCAATCATGTCCGTTATCATGTAGATGCACCCACATTTGGGATTTAACTTTTTACTTCTTAATGTTGCTTCCCGGAAGACAATGTTTCTTCTTTCAAGCATAGGTAAAGAAGAAACAGGTTCCTAATTTATAGATTTACAATGTAAGTTGATATATATATATATATATATATATATATATATATATATATATATATATATATATATATATATATATATTAATTTTGTGATCGCATACTGCATATCCTATACAGCTAAATGGAGCTGCAGAAATCTCATGTACTCTGTTTTTTATGACGTTCCATACATCCAGTTTGGGTTTTCGGAGAACAATAGTAAAAGTTTCATCTCAGATCGTTTATGCTAAGTTGCTCGAAGTCCCGAATGTGATTTCTTCCTAAAATTAGTTACATGAATAAAAGATGGTGTTAAAAAAACTGCAACAGTCCAACTCATTCTAAAATAGAGTCATTTTGATCTTCTATAGAATCTAGAGCCACAGAGAAAAGCTGAAGGAATTGTCTCCCTGAGCACTTGTTGCTAAATCCCTAGACACCTTTCAAGTCAATTACAACCCAATTGCTATTTAGAAAGCAGCAGGGAAAGAATGTTACAGAGAGAAATGAAAACAAATAGACTATTCGACTTACCAAATACATACGCTGTTAAACATTAGAAAAAAAGCCCGAAAGAAGATCTGCAACTGGAGCCTAAAGTAGCACTCGATAGAAGCAAGGTGCATTCCAGGTGGAGGTGGAAATGATTCAAACAACTGTTAATATGTTCGTGTGTATGATGATGGATTCAATCTAGCCAGTGCATTGTCTCCATTTAGTACAGATATTAGCACAAACACATCTAAACCTGTGACTGTGTGCACCTTGAGGTTGTAAGATTTCAAGGCTGCGTCTTGAGTTGAACAAAGAACCAACATATCAAATATTGGAACTCTAGATATACAAATTCAAGCTTAGCAACCTTACAAAGAACCAACATATCAAATTGGAACTCTAGATATGCAAGTTCGAGCTTCGGAAACACAAGATGCGCAACAGACGCAACTTTAGAGGGGTCTGTACGAGTAAATTTTATTTTCAAATTTCAATCATTGCTAATTTACCGCAAACAAGTTTCCGCCAACATCTAAAAATGTCAATTTCCGTCGCAAAACACAAGCAATTTTGACATAATTTTCCTGACTCGATCCCCAAAAATTGACGGAGTGTACAAATACATACCAAGTGCAACCATCTGAGCCTTTTTGCCAGACCCACGCCCTTTTTTATCTGAAAATGGTGATGATGGGGATGATAAGCCCAAACCCACATTACCAAATCCATCAACATCTGTGCCATACTTTCTAGGCCTTCCCCTCTTCCTCTTTAAGGTCTCTGAACCCGCCCAGCTGCTCATGAATACAAATCCATTAAAAAACCCTCCTTCACCCTGACAAAAAAATTGGTTACAGAGCATGAAAATGCTATGCCATGGCTGTAGGCTTCACAACAGCCGAAGTGGGCGTTTCAGGATTCGATAGCGAATCCCCAGGCCCTGCGGCCTTCGCCATTATAGTGTGCTTGTTAATTATTCAAGATTAGTAAGTAACCCTAACGACTCGTTACCAGCAAGCAAAACCTATAGCCTACTGCGTCAGGTGTCCATCGCGGGTTTCGAACTCGGGCCGGGCCTAGTGTCAATATTCAGGCATTAGATGCATGATCTTTCCCTCTTCGGCAGCGTATCCCTGCTCCGTCACGCGTAACCAAATGCAAACCGCTGTAAAGCTGACGACCAGGCTGAGCATACCGCTTCCTAGACCGATCCCCACAATGGCCATCACAGAGAGCCCGTGGCTCTTGGGCGTCGGCAACGGGTATCCATACAATTCCTTGTTTCCCACGAATGAACTTGCATTAAAGCGCGGCAAAACCCCACTTTTGTTCACAAGCGATGGCGGTATCATGCCCTGTAGCTTGTTCTTTGAAACATCGAAACCACTCAGCCTCGTCAGGAGCCCCAGCTGCGGGGGAATGTTGCCCGTGAGCCTGTTGTCGTGGAGATCTATGACATTTAGATAAGCGCAGAGGATTAACGACGGGGGAATCGGACCCGTAAGCTCGTTGACAGAAAGATTCAGGACTGCAAGATTGACCAAATACTGGAGCTCCGTCGGGATCTCGCCGGTTAAACGGTTTGCAGACAAGTCGAGGGACTGTAAATTGGTGCAGTTGGAAATAAAAAGGCCGAATCCCGCGAAGCTGAGCTTGAAAACCCTTTCGTTATTGCAGGTCACGCCTTCGAGCTCCGAGATGGTGCCGTTGCAGGGGGTTTTGATCTTGTCTCCGGTCCACTGCGTGAGCTTGTGAGCTGAGCACGAGCAATGGGAGAGCATGATTTCAGGTGAAACGAGGTAAAAGCAGACGCCTGTGCGCTGGTAAGAGGAGCAGCCGACAAATGGCACGTTTTCAGTGGTTCGAAGAACGATGAGAACGCGCTCTCATTGGCTGACAGAAAAATCGCATTCGGAAAGCCATTAAAGATTAAAAGAGTAATTAAAAAATTCAAATATCTCAAGGATATGGAGGAGAAGTGTCTTGTCTACTGTTTTTGGAAGATTTTATAGTTTTTTATATGTTATCAATTATTTTAATGATAAATGAAATGAGGGATAGTAAGTATATTGAATCAATTTTGATATGGACAAGATAATACATTGTATTTAAAAGTATTGAAAATTTTGATATTATATTTTTCCTTTATATTATATGTATATGTTGTAATTACTTATACGTGTTTGTGGTATATATGGTTTGTTTAGATAAATAAAGTTTGAGAAGGGGATTATGGGAGAGCAAATCAAGTTTATCACAATGGGATGTGTAATCCTAATAAGTTGTTGGTTCTTTAGTTAAATATTTCAAAAGAAGAGGAGTAGTTAGAGAATGGTGGTTGGAGAGTTGTCACATTAAACATGGAGCTATAGAATGAGAAGTTGAGTGGGCCAGTGAAAAATGATAAAGAATATCTGCCACTTGCATTTGTTTTGATCCATGTTATTACATAATTGTTTGGTTGTGTGATTCTGCTACTCATTGTGTGTGTCGATATAACACTTGTTTTTTAACACTCAAATCTTTATTAAAATTTCTAAATAACTTTTTTTTTCAAGGAGAAAAACAGTTTGTCTTTCACTAATTAAAACAAAAGGAGGTTACATTTTCAATGTGTTAGAGTCCTTGAAATTCTGAAAATGCCAAAGGATATAAATCTCTCCAAAGAGAGGGCAAAAAATACATCATACAGTGTGCCCGTGCCTTGACAGAATGACTTGTATTAAAACTATTTTTTCCATGACACAAAAAAAATCATCAAAAAGCTAATAAACATTTACAAAGTTGATTGACTGCTACGTCTAACAAAACCTAACACCATATGAAAGGGTTCAATATATCAAGACGACAATCAAATCTGAAGCTAGAAAGCAGCCAAAAAATCAAGAAGTAAAGATCGGCTCTACCTATAATAAGTGAAACTACCAAAACTGCAGGGCATTCCATTACCAAAAGAGGTGAAATTGATAACACTCAGTCGTGTAGATCGAGCTCTTAGAAAGGAGGTTGAGCAACATGTTTTGTTCACGAAAAATGTGGATTAATGAAATGTGTTTAAATGAAACCGACAGGGCACGAATCTAATTCATTCAATGGAAAATAGAGGGCGTCCCGACATTGGAAAGACCATGAGCCCACTCAATCACAGATTTTGAGTCGCCATCAATCATAATCTTTTCAATTTACAGCCAACTTGCACATCTCATAACACCCAGAAGTGTTAGCATTTCGGCTATTTTATTAGATCCAGCACCCCCAAACCAGCTGAAATGATAGGACTATCCTAGCTTCAAAACAATATAGGATCCACAACCACATTCCCCTTCTCAATATGCTCCATCAAAGAAACCCATCGGTTTTGACTACCCAAATTCCTTATAGGAACAAATTTTGCTTTGTAGCTTTGGCCTCCTACGCCCAATCTCCTAAAAAAGGACCAAGATCTTCAAACTTGTGTGCCTCAAATCAGGAATGATTTGGTCAAAATTTTGATTGTTCATGTTGCTCCAAATCCCCCAACATGTATAGAAGGGAAGCATTCTATATTCTTTCAGCTCCTCTATCCACTGTGAAAGACACAATTTAATTGAGGAGTTTTCCATGACAACTTGGATATTGTAAAACATTGGCAACTCATGACAAATAGATGTTCCAAATGGGCATTGAAAAAAGAGGTGAACTATTTCTTTGTTTGATCCACCACACAAAGAACAAATGCCACTCCCCTCGAAACCCCTTTTATGAGGTTCTAATAGTTATAAAACTATGTATTGATGTTCATCAATAGGGCTCATTTTTCTGATATGTGTGTGTAATATGTCATTGCCTAATCAACACCAAAGCATAAATTTGTTGCCACTTAAGCTAAGAACTTTGTACATCACCATATATGGCAACTTTTTGCATCCATGACGAGCTACAAGAACTAGCTTGTACTAGGGGGAATAGAACCTTGGTAAGGGAATATGACCACCCTAATTTCAATAGTGATCAAGGCCCATTATGTGTATATAATTTATCTATGTTGATAGTTAAAGAAACAACTATAACAATAAAAAAATAAAAAATAAATCATTTGTATTAACACCTATGTTGTTTTAGTGCATGCACCATAATTCATATGCTTTAGTTGAGCTCCACACTTGTGTTTAAGCATGGATCTCTACTTGAAAAATCATCATGCCAACAATCAACACTTATTAGTGTCCACAATGCATTGGCTTAACTCACAGATATATCACATCATCTAATCTATTCTCTCTAAGTTAATAATGGTCCTAATCCAAAATCGTTATTCAAAATTGACTTAATCGCTAGGTGTCTTAAAACATCATTCATAACTCTCATGAATGTTGCAGGAGCATTACAAGGCCCAAATGGAGTAACCAACCATTCAAACAAACATTGCTTTGTTTTGAAGTTTGTCTTCCATATATCTCCTTTAGTAATCCTAATCTAATGATAGTCACTTCTCAAGTCCAACTTAGTGAAATAAACAACATATTTCAATTGATCAATTAAATCATTAGTTAGAGGAAGAGGATAACAAGTATTTACCATGATCTTGTTCAAGGTTCTATAATCCACACACATGTGCCATGTACCATCTTTCTTTGGTACCAAAACAATAGGAGACCCGCATGGTGATGTGCTTGGTTTAATGACCCCTTTATCAAGAAACTCTTGGATTTGTTTCTTGATTTCTACATTCTCCATGACTGACATCGTGTACATGTCAATGTTTTCTTGGAGCACTTTGGCATTGGAGCAAGAAAGGCAAAGAAAGCAAGGAGGAGGAGGAATCAAGCAACTACAATAGGATTCTTGGCAGGTATCGATTTGCATGTGTGTTTTCCTTGCTAGATCTTACATGCATGGTATTGCATGTGGTTTTTTGTTGTCTCAGCATGGGTTTTTCCATGTGTGAGAGTGTTTTCAGCCTAGCCTTACCATTTTCATAGAGCTTTGATGAGATGGGTTTCTCATACTTCAGTTGAGCTGGATGGTGAGATTGGATTTGAAGCTGAGTGGGGTGGATCTCAGAAATGACAAACACATGGCCTAGTGGTCCCTGAACTAGACTGTGGATCACGGTAAAGGCACTGGCCTAGTAACCCCTAAGCCAAACTATGGGTTGCGATGAAGCAAGATTGTGTACCTAGGAATCCTTGCCGGTGAATGGCAAGATATATGGTAAAGCCAAGAGGTGGATTTCTCTCTGTTGGGCCTAGTAGTCCTAGGATGGGATGTACGGTAAAGCCTGGAGAGATGGTCTCGGTGTAGGGCCTAGTGACCCCTGGATCAAACTATGGGTTATGGTAAAGCCTGAGAGACTAGGAGGCACTCAAATTCCTCACGATCCTTAGGGATTCATTGATCATTATTCAACATTTGATACATGTTACCTCTCTGAAAGACAACTCCCTATGTTTTCTCCTCCAAAGAATTATATGGCATCATTTTCATTGAATGCCTTTTATCACATTCTTTATGCCAATAATTTGGAAGCATACTTCCAAGCAAACCAAGCTTGTATGTTGGCAGAAAGGCAAGTGGGAGTTAATGACTATATGGATTTTCTCCCTATACCTTTATTTCCACATGATCCCCACCATGGTCATTATCCTCCCTACCTTTACCCCCTATAAAGAACATTAGGTAAATGTGGATCTTCCCCCTTTAATTTGGTTGGATATCTAATCATGAGAATTTGTGGCCAACCCCTTGAGGTAGCATGTTTTGCAGCCTCCTCCCATGCAGGTGTGCTCAAATTAATTAATTTAGTCTTGCGACACTTATTCTCCATGTAGTGCTCTTGATCGACACATTCTGAAACAATGGCTCTCACATGGGGAGATAGCTCACCTGGTGTTAAATTTTTTAACAAGGGTGTCCCTTTGGTTATCATGAAGTCATCTTGGCTCCCTAACAAACTCTTACAGAGGCCCTCTCAAAATTTGGTTCATCTCTCCTCTGGTTTCACTATGGCAACATTGCAATTGAGGCCTGCAGAGCTTTGTAATGGGTTTCGTTCAATTTGGTGCGCACTTCTCCTGATAGGAGAGCTTCCTTGGACTCAACAATTCTATAATTAGGTGGTTTGAAGGTCCATGATTTCGGGTTCAGAGGCCAACATTCAAGTTGTCAGGTCGCTCACAAGGTTTGACTCTTAGGATTATTTGTTTTTGTCCAAGCTCGAGCCCACTATTATGGTAAATATTCCCTTTTAATTTTGGTTCTTCTGATTCGATATTATTTCCATACATATGTTGTAAATCCCTCACATTGGAATTAAGACTTCCTTGGAATTTTTTGGATTTAATCCATTCGCTCAATCGCTTGATAGTCTCCTCCCGCTAGGGTATAGTCTGTCCACCTTATCCCCTACATTTGATTATCCTTGATGGCCCTTCAGAACTTTGATGACCTCGAATAGCAATGGCCTCTTCCCCATGGCTTCTCCACCCTCCCTCCCACGACCCTCTCCTTTGAACTCGATACCTTCATGTGACAAATCCACTTTTTATTCCAACCCCTTGAATTCCTAGGACAATAACACCTGCAACGATTGTCAAAATTCCCATGAGCCACTCCACCTGGAAAATTATGAACTTCGTGTTGAGATTCAACAAGAAATTTTTGGCACCCATGATCCTAGTGAAAATTAAGCACCTACACTAGGGTGGGGCCCACAGGCTAATTTTAGGTGCATGTCTATTTTTATTCTCCCTTAATTTAGATGGACATTAAACTGCAATATATTCTCAATGTGGACTTGATATAGTTAATTGAAGTGGCAAATCAGTTAGCTAAGTGAATTTTGAGTTAGAGGTTGGTTGGTGGAACATGCAGAGTAATTCTAGTTGTAACTGAGTGATTCCAATTGTAACAAAGTTGGAAGTGCAGTGGTGCATGAGTTTGTGCAAGTTGTAAATAGTTTAACTCAGTTAAGTGAATTAAACTCAGGTGTGCTAGTTGTAACTGGAGATACACTAGTGAGAGATCTAATGAATTAAATATTAATTAATTCGCAATCAGTGATCTGATGCTGCCACACTTCTCATCCAATGATTTTAAAAAATTGAAGTCACCACTAAGGATCCAAGGGGCAAAAGCAAGGAGCTTGTGCATCCGAGCAATGGAATCAAAGAAAATAGTCTTGTATCTTGGAGAGGTTGGGCCATATATGTTATAAAGAAAACATGTCTATGCTTAACCAGTTATCCTAGATTGGATTGAGAGAATGTGAAATGCGGAAAACGTATTTAAGATTTGAATCTCTCAAGTGTTCTAGATGATGGCAAGGCCCCTTAAATGTCCCTGAGCATTTATCACGATCACATAAAAATCTCTAACCCATTTACTTATTATATTTGAAATGAACTCACTAGAGGATTTAGTCTCTTGGATCATCATGACCACAAAGTTTTTAGATTTCCAGTTTTCTTAAATAGGAGTTGTTGATTGGCTCTGTAGTTGAGGACTTCGATATTCCATGAGAGGATTTTAATTTTGGGGTGATGTTGGAAGTAGGGAGACAATTCGTTATCGTCCTTATGCATCTTGAATTTACCAACATACCCCTTAATTCATCCAGGAGTTGAAGGTTTGCTTTCTAACCTCTTATTTTTCCCTCTTTGTGCAATTTTGATGAATCCTTTAAAGGTTGGGATTATACCACTAGTGGCCCAATATTGGATTATTAAGAGGCATTTTTTAGACCAACTTGACACGTTTTGAAGTATGCACAATTGAGCTATTTTACTTGGTGCTTAGGAAAGGAAAACATGTCTCTCTCTTTTAAAGCTTTTGCCAAGCTTGATAGATTAAGGGAGTTGAGCTTCATCTCGTCAATTGGGTCGAGGGTAAAATCATGGTTTACGAGTGAGGGGTCTTGGGGCATGGATTGTAATTATGAGGGGAGCTAGGGTTCTTATTGTGTGGATTGGACCAATGAGGGGAGTTGGGATTCAACGAAGGAAGTGGGCTGCAAAAGAGAGGAGGGCAGGGATTGGACTAGATCATGCATCTCAATTTCCATGGGATACGAGGCTGGAGGAGAAATAGTGACATCCAGGGAAGAGAGGGGATTAGAGGATGAGGGCTAAGGTCTAGGGGATCTAGGTTATAGTGTTTACCACCCACTTTGGTGAAGCCATCCTCGTCAAGAATATGGGGAGCTTTAGGGTTAGAATTAGAAAAAAGTAAAGGACAATGTCAATAAAGAAGGCCATATTTGTGGCATCTTCGACACCTGAATGGGATATGCTCATAGTCAAGAGTTTGCTTCTAGATCTCGCCTTGATAATAAATATCAATAGACTGTAGAAGTGGCTTGTAGATGTCCATATAAACACAAATAGGGTATGAGATATACTTAGCGTACTTAGTAGCCTTCGAGGATTTGGCATAGCGAAAAAGCACGTTGTTGATGCCTGTTAAGGTTTCCTCGTCCCAAAAATCCCATGGTAATGGTACATTATAATCCATACAGGGGTGACCATGAAGCCCTCCTTAGCTAACACAAAACGTTTTGTCTAGAAACAAAGATATAACATTGTTGAATTGAAAAAATACGGGTTGCTCTCGAATACTCTTGTTCGGTCCTCAAGACCAGCAAGGACAATAGCGAAACAACCCTTTGCGCCCAACTCCAATTTTATCTGCCCCTTAGGCTTCCATTCGAGTTGGATCCAATGACCGAGGGATTTTTTTTAAGGCCAAATACCGAGGAACTTCTCGATTAAGGCATGATCCTACAGTTATTGTATATAGTCCTCGATGCGAGTGGAATGGACTTCAAATTTCACAGCTACAATTGCCTTTGGTAGACAACTTCCAAGCAACATTTTCCTAAAAGGGGGGATGAGTGTTGGGTTTTTGGCCGATCTCCATTGGAGTTTTTACTCGAGCTAGTAGGGCTTGTGGTAGAAGGTTGTCCATTGTTGTCATAACTTGCAACAATCTTGCTATAGGAAGAAGATCCACTCCCTCCATCGAAATTTTCCATAGGAAGAGTGGTAGAGAAGACACCCATTGTTCAACAATTAGCGTTTGGTTCATTGCACCAAGAGACACTCTCCAACTTAGTATGGTAAAGTTGTTGTAATGTAATGTCCTATTTAATATTTTGAGTCAGTCAAATTATATAAAAATAAAAATAAAAGAACTAAAATAAAGTAATTAAATGAATAATTATACTTATTAATAAAACATTTTGACTCAGTTAAATTACATAAAATTAAAATAAAATACATAAAATTAATAAATAATTATAATTAATAATTAAATCAATTTAGATCCATATTAATTTTAGATCTACTAAGATTTAAAGAGATAAAATTTCTTCAAATATGAACCTTTTAAATCTAACCAAATTTATAGAGATAAAATCTCTTGAAATACAAACCTTTTAAAATAAAAATAAATTATATATATATATATATATATATATTTAAAAATAGTAATATTATTATTTTAATAATTTATATTTAAATAAAAATAACTCATTTTTTCATACTTTTCAACCAATCAAAAAAATATTTATAAATAATTTTTAAAAATTTGAAAATACTTATTATAACTCAAAATTTATGAAGATTACTACATAAATATATTGTATTTTCCAAATATCAAATTTAACTAAAAATATCACAAAAGCTTTTGAAAAAAGCTTTAATAAACTATGTTTCTATATGTGCCACCATTAATAAATTTATGACATCGTTAATTTGTTTTTTTGGAAAGCATAATATTGATAATATGATATTTTTATTTTGTAAATTATGAGGAACTATTCACATTAATCAGAAAACATATAGTACAAAAAGAGCCACCTTGGCTATTGTCCGCAGAACAAGGAAAAACGCAAGTTCAATCCCATACTCAGGGATTTGGAAACAGGGGAAACGAAACTGAGTAGGGAGACCAAAAACATGGGAAAAATGAAAATAGTAAGCGCACAGGCTCAACGAAACAAAAACCTAAGGAGCAGGCCAAAAACATGAGAGAAACAAAGAATTATAGGCCTGAGGGGGGCGGCACCGGATCTTCGTCGTTGAAAAATTCATTAATGTTGATCGGTCTTTCGGGAGTACCTTCCTCCAGGTCAAAGCGGGAGCATTGAGATGGTCCAGCCTCCTGCGGAGAGCCCTTGGAAGGGGCCTCAGCCTTAACCCTAAGATTAGGATCATCGACTTTCTGATGAAGCACCGATTTTCTTTTCAACAGCTCGTAATGAGGGGAGGAGATATCAACAAATCTCAGATGATGAACCGTCTTGGCATAGGTTTCGAATTTGTCCGAAAGAGCTTGAATCTTTTTATCCAGCTGCCTGCTAACTCTGCTTTTCTCCTAGAGCGCAAGAGAAAGGAGAGTTTTTGTATGCCAATGAAGGTCTATGGCATGCATGTAGAGGTTCTCCTTGCTTCTGGTTAAACCCGAGTCCAAAATCCAGTGGAATTCATGGTCAACATTCTCATTTGGGGTGGCCCGACGACGAGCCACCGCTTCAGCTTCCAAACCGTTCAGAATCTCCCGCGCAGGCACTGGGGTGTTGTCCCTGTAATGACGAGCAGCATTACGAGCCAGAGTCTCTGCTCTGGTAACAGGGTGACAGGAGGGATTCTCCCACTGGGTTGTGCGGCTGTGCCGAATAGGAGGGGGAGGATGTCTTCGGCGAGGGGCCATGGTCGGAGGCTTAAACCAAGAAGGGAAGTGAGCCAACGGCAGGCACTGTGCCGGGAAGCCAAAAAACTTGCTGCAAGAGGGCCTAAGGGAGAACAGGGCATGGGAGCAGAAGGCCAAAAGGCAGCAGCGAAACTTAGTGAAGGGGGAGCTGAACCACGGAGCGAAGTGAGGAAAAAAAGCCTAGTGAAGAGAATTTATGGGCGCAATCCAAGGCTGGCTAGCCGCGGGCAAACAACTATGACGCACACAGATATCTTTAATGGAGTCGGGCGGGGAATAAAGGCTGAGCATGGGAGCGTGCCATGGTGATCTAATCAAGGACTGGCCACTTCCCAAAAAAATCGAATGAACGTTAAATGAGTACACTATCATCATGATTTTGAGGATCAGGCAGCTGTGACGTGACCCCTGCCTTGTGCAGGTCATTGTTGTTGATAATTAGACAGTCCTTATTAACCTCGAGTGATTCGATTGCATGCCACTCGTGGGAGACGAGTCAATCCTGCGTTGTTACCCCTTGGTTGGCAATGTAGTTGGTCATACTATTGGCCTTTCTTCTGACTACGTGAAATGATAGCCCCCTCGCCTCCTTGATGCTGTCATTGATTCATTGAAGAATTCGGTTGAGGCACCAGTTGTCTGAGACTATAGCCACACATCGGCCCTGTTACAATTTCCTGTGAGCTTGGGTATAAAATTGATAATATGATATTTAATAATATGATATGATGGTATATATTTTCCTTAATGGGCTGCCAAAGAAAGCATACAATTTTTTCCTTATTCTCTCACACGTTATACGTGGAAATTGGAAGAACATGCCAACGCTTATTCTTCCACACGTGATACACGAGAAAGAACAACTTGTTCCATGTAATAGCACTTGCGGGTTAAAATTGAACCTGAAAACTGGTTTACAGGGTTCTTGGAGAAGGCCTTTGACAAAGGTTCGAGAATTATCAGGTCCTTGGAAGATGCTGGGAAAAGTGAAGGAGATTCCCATAGGGTTCATAAATGGCTTTTTAGGAGATGTGTACCACTGAACAAAATTACCCTATGGGTGGAGCAGTCAGATAGCAGCGATAGATGGTTAAATCTAGATGTTGCAGAGACAGTGAAAAATTTGAAACTGAGTCTGAAAAACTCGTAGTGTCTTGCTGAAACAGATAAACTTCGAAATGAAAGACATCGCACTTTGGTTAATGGGTTGCAATCTAGTGGAAATTTAACAGGTAAGATGTTTGGATAATTATGATTACATGGTCAATCCAGATATGAAGCTACATTCCATAAGTTGGAGAAATAGTGAGAAAATAGAAGCCTTTAATAAACACATTGCAGTGTCTAAAATGCAGTCTATTTTCACTTGGCATAAAAAGTAAACCTGAAATTCAGGTTTACTCTTGTATGATAGTATGACATCACGGTAGCTAGAAAGGCTGATCTATTTATAATCTTCTCAAACAAAATACTTTAACAGATTCGAAGTCTCTTTCTGACATGCATCGCCTTCCCTACATCGACCTCTGTTATGTTGTTGTCATAATCTGGGCAAGGGATATAACATGGGGCCCGAATTATAGTTTTCAGGGTTTCAGAAGAATTTTTTCACTCAGGGTTTGATAAGGAATTTCAGCTGTTAGGTTTGATAAAGAAAATCTGCTTTTAGGGTTCCACAAAATTGGAGAAACTTTGCAGAATTTAAAGTTGCAGTGCAATAGTAGGGACTATCTTTTTCATGTTTTTATGAGTTTTTTGTTGGAATAAGTTTACGAGGATGTTGAACAATGAAGAAGGAGTGAGCGGGATATTAAATAGGATAAGCCTGGACCGAATGGGTTGGAGGAGGGGTGTCGAGGATCTAGTGGAGGAGGAACAAGCTTCCACATTCCTGAATATCACCACCAATTGCCCTTTCTTGGTCATATCAACTGATAAGCTCTCTACACAGTATAACGGTGATGCACGGCATGGCTATGATGTTGGAGCAATACAGGGCAATTGCCCTGCTCCGATCTGGAAGCTTCTTTATTATTTTGAGTTTTATGTCAAGGACAAGGGACAGAAAGGCAAAGTTTTTATTGGCTTCACCGATCATCATTTCAAGATGACCAGACAACCTGGGTGAGATGCTCTGGCTTGTATTGCTGATTTGAATTTATTCTGTCATTCTGGATTATTGGGTGAGATGCTCTGGCTTGTATTACTGATTCGAAATTCTTTTGTCATTATGGAATATTATAGATAAAATGCTTATTGTATTTTCATCTCGCTTGAGTTTGCATAGTATGGCATTAGTGTTAGGAAGTTCAACATATTTGAATTTTATAGAAATTTCCTACGAGTTACTAGACATAGTAGAACAATGAATCATTTCAGTCAAGAAGCTGTCAATAAATATAAATAGTACAGAAACTCTGTGTCATGGATGTTTCCTTTCCAATTGCAGTCGTTGAAGAACACAAACATAATTAAAAAATAAATAAAGATTGAAAAGAAAACAAAAAAATTACACGTGAACATTATGTTGTGATTTGAATTCAATTTATAACATCGATACATTAATCTCGAATTTCAAATGGATTTGAATTTACTAAATTATCCCTTATATCCATAATATGCACAGTGCAAGGGAAACCGTTTCTTACCTGGAATCTTTGTAGCCCTTGTTTCTCTTTGTTGTTATTTCTTGTTTCATTTCCCGTTTCTCACTTCTGGTAGCAGCGTGTCCTTACAGAACAAAATTTTCTATTAGACTGTAGGAATATTTTAGTCCAGCTTTTAATTGAAGTCCTGTACATAAGATTTTTGTCATCGATTTTCCCTGTTCATGGAGTTCTTCCATTATCAAAAGTTGCAAAAGAGAGATGTTATTAGAGATCTGTTTTTCACAACACATGTTATTGTAGATGGGGTACTATAGATCTTGCGTTGCTTCCATTTCTTAAGCAGCTAGATTCTACTCTTTGCTTATAGGAAAAGCTTTTGGGTTTCTGTTTTTATTTTTTTGTTAATATATTTTCCATGGAGAAGAAGCACCAAAGTGCCAAAAGCATGCAGAATGGCAAACTAGCTGTAGAAAATTTGAAAACATAGATTTTTTGTAGTAGGTTAGTGATCATCATGAAAGCATCAACCATTTGTTACACAAATGAAATCAACCATCTAGAAGTCATATTCTGATATCTCAGCTTGTAGCCGCATTCATAAAAATAAATAGTTATCAGATAAGCTGTGTATGTATGCATATATAAGTGTTGTGCATTTACAAGAAAATATATAAATAAAAACTGTCACATATGCCATCCAAAAAGAGTTGAGTATCATCAGCAAAGTTAGAGTGCGCCTACTCTCTGTTCTGGTATATCTTCATATGGTATGTGGAAGAAGTGATAAAATTGATGATCATTATGTTCCATTATTTCCCATTGGTCCCTTAATAGGTGTGTTGCCTCCTTGGATAATGAATCGGAAAATTTGATTCCTCTCCTTGTATATATGATGACAAGAGATATGGTCAAATTGTGCTTTGAGTTGATATACCTCTTCCAATATATTTTGAAGTGTGTGTGTGTGACAAGCAGTAATCTCATTGAACCAATCAATGATGATCTTTGAGTCTCCGAAGATCTGCAATCTATTGCAATGTTTTGTGAGGGAAAACTGTAGGAGAGCTCTAAGACAGGATAGTTCAGCGTAATTGTTTGTACCCCTCCCCAATCTAATCTTTATTTTGTAGAAATGAAGCTCTGTAAGGAAAAGGTGCACTCCCCCCCACAACCAAGATGTTGAGCAGAGGCATCAAAATAGGCCCACGAAAAGGATTTGTCAATAGTTTCAGGGATGATGGACCAAGGAGGAGGGAGAGGAGGGTCATCCGGAATCAAATGGTAAATTGTGGATATATGGGCAAATATGGTCAGCCAAGATGGGAGGTCATGGAAGATAGATTGATTGAGAGCAATCCAAATACCCCAACAGATTAAGATGGGAAGGTTACGGAGCTTATGTGGTTAGGAGGTTTGCCACCATGATTCCCATGCTTGATTGACTGTGGGGCCTAACTAGGTCTTGTTGAGATTGTGGGCTGTCAAGATATGGGTCCAAAGTGATTGAGTAATAGGGAAAAGGAGAAAGAGGTGTTCAGAGTCCTCCACCGCCATTTTACAGAGTGTACACCATGATGGGCCGACGAAAGAATGCTTTTGTAGGTATACCCCAGTGGGGATCTTATTGGTGAGGATACACCACATAAGAAAATTTGCCTTAAGCTAGACATTTCAGTTTCCATAGTGGACTCCACCACCAGCACAGTTCCAATGGTTGATGAGGTTCATATATATGCAGATAACCCTCCTTGGGAGTGTATTTTCCATGTTTGGAGATAGCCTAGATGATCTCATCCTCTCTATCTGTGATGTGAACATGTGATTCAGAGAGAGCAGATAAGTAGAGTGCCCAATTGTTTTTCCATTGATGATGAACATGTAGATCACGATAGATTAGCCAGCCTTGTGAGAATATGGTTGTATTGATTGGGTCTGCCACCTGATCAAGAGTATCATAACCAGCGTTGTTCAGTGCGAGGATGAAATATGGAGGGAGGATATGAGCGTTTCCACTACCAAACCATGGATCACAACCAATATAGACCAACTTTCCAGAGCCAATTTTCCATGCAAGTCCAATTTTAATGTATTCAATGGAGTTCAAGTGGCTCTCCATATTGTTGAGATATTACTTTTGAGCCAATCCCCCCCTCAAATCCATTCAATCGGTTGTAGTGGATGGATATATTTATGTATGACTACCTTGGTCCAAAGACTATGGTCGGTTAGTATCTGCCACCCCAATTTTGCAGCTAGTGCCAAGGAGAATGTGCTCAGGTATATGATGCCCCAACCCCCCCACTTTTTTGGTAGGGCAATGAGATTCCATCTAGCCCAAGCAAAGGTGTGTTCCTCCTTTGAGCCATTCCACAGAAAACAACGACAAGTTCTCTCCTGTTGAGAATACCCTTGGGTATCCAAGCCAAATACATCCAGTAGACTAGGATGGTCTCCAAAACATATTTAATAAGTACCAGTCGACCTGCCTGAGAGAGTCATCTGTGGTGCCAAGCATTTAGCCTCTTGTCTATCTTTACAATCAGCCAAGTCCAATCTCCAACTCTATAATTGACTGGTGTAAGGTGAAACCCTAGGTATTTTAAACCATCCTCAAATCTTATCGAACTGAAGGGGAACCACTGCATAGCAAAGCGAGTCTCATGTGGAGAGCATCCATGAATGCTAATAGTAGATATGGAGTTATTATAAGACATACTTGGTGCTTTGTAGAAAAGTTGAAGTATAGAGTTGACAACAGTGATGTCACCTAGGGAGCCATTCATAAATATAATGACATCATCCACAAATAACAGATGTGTCAGTATGCAATTTTCAAAGATTTTAATACCTTTCAACCTACCCCTTTCCCTTTCATCAATCAGGAACCTTCTCAGACCTTCCATGACAAGTAGGAAAAGTAGAGGGGATAGTGGGGATCCCTATCTAAGGCCCCTCTATGGGTGGAAGAAGTTTGTTGTTGCACTATTGATGAGTACGGTATAGGAGATAGAGGTGATGCGGGACATGATCCAGTTGATAACTGCTATTGGGAAACCAAGATGTGTGGGGAGCATTCTGATATAGAGCCAGCTGGTTTGATCGAAAGCTTTTGCAAGGTCAATCTGATGGATCACACCTTTAATCTTCTTAGTGTTCATAGAGTGAAGTCCCTCCTGTGCAACCCCAATAGCTTCATGAATCTTCTTGTTTTCCAGGAAAGCAAATTGTTCGGGGGAGATATGTTCAGATAGGATGGGCTTGAGTTTGTTGGCAATAATTTTGTAAATGCAATTACACAGGGAGATAGGGAGAATGTCCTTAAATGAGGAGGGGTGGTAAGACTTGGGGATGAGGGCAATGAAGGTAGAGTTAAAAGCATCGTTTAGGCGATCTGTGCTCCTGGTTTCTTCCACCACCTCCAGTAGCTCTTGTCCCAGAAGATCATAGAAAGCAAGGTAGAACTCAACTAACCATCCATCAGGGACAGGACTCTTGTCCTTCTTGAACCATTTGAGAACAACCTCCAACTCTCCCAGAGTGACTGGGTTGAAAAGTTCCTTTGCAGAGTTCCGATCCACATAACTTGGGTATAATCCAACTACTTTGATGGTTTCTACTAGTGTGACATCCTGAGGGGCTTTGTAGATGTTCCTGAAGTGTGAAGTGTCCAGGTTGGCCAGCTGTTCAGAGGATGTAGCAGGAGTTCCATCCACATTTTCGAGTTCCCAAATGGTATTTATGGCCCGTCTACCTCTGGAAAATTGCTGAAAGAATTTATCATTTTCATCCCTTGCTTTTAACCATATGGCCCGACTTTTAAGTCTCCAAGTTTCTTCCTTGTATTTGAGGATTTTAAGGCGGTCTAATTCCAATTTGACGGAGGTAATATTTGGAAGCATTACCCACCATAATTGGGATCCTCAAGTTGAGCAGTCTCGCTCTAAATCTTGGCAAGCTCTTGGTCTATCCGTCGTCTCTTGTCTTTTGCCCATTCGATAGACATTCTCTTAATAAGGTGTAATTTAAGGGCAAAGGAGGCAAAGTTGGTGTTGTCGGGATGATTCGGGGCACTCCTCCAAGCCTGATTGATCATCCTAATATAATCTTCATCCTGAAGCCAAATTGAGCAGAACTTGAAGGGGGAGGCGTGCTTGTGGGATTCTCCAGAGATCTTAAGGTAAATGGGTGAATGATCAGAAATGCCCCCTGATCCAACCCATTGTCTGTAAGATACCAAGTGTTGTAGCAATTCCTCCTTGATAAAGAATCTATTAAGTCCTCGGGCAATCATAGCATCACCTGTACACCGGTTGCGCCAAGTAGGGCAGGGTGATGCCATGGTGGGATCAACCAGGTGATGGAGAGCAGATAGATGTTTGAAGAAGTATGTGAGTGGGTCCATGTGAGCATTGGATCCCTATGATTCGGCAGGACCAATAGAGAAATTGAGGTCCCCTGCCAATATGATGTTATCTGCTTGCATGAAGGTTGTTTGAAGTAGGGCGAGCCAAAAATCTTGTCGATGATGATAGGGTCCATATACATTGACAATCCTTAATACTTCCCCAAGCAGCTCAGAGAAGATGTCAGCTACAAGTACTCCCTCCCTACCCCATCAATTGATGAGTCTGATAACCCATGGGTTATAGCCCAGAGCCAGACCGCTCGATCGCCCTCAGGCATCCAGTGCATGAAAGATCCAGGAGGGAAAGAGGGAAGAGAGGACAACGGTAGTAGCCTCAGATGGCCCCAAGGTTTCTTGTAGGAGAATAATATCCACATTAACTGAGTCATAGAGGCACCTAAGGGCAAGGCGCTTAGCAGGGGTAGCAAGCCCTCGATAGTTGAAAGAGAGTCATTTCATTGGGTAACCATAGGGGGGGCATTTCTTGCTCTAAGGACCCCTTCAATGGATAATTTCTTACCAACCACAATGTCCATGCCAGCTTGTAATATGGCCTTGGATATGTTAGAGTGTCGACCCTGGGAGGGTTTAATAGGGATGTGGGGAGGAGTGGGTACAGGACTCAAGCCAACAAGGGAAGTTAAGGGACGAGGTTGGAGATTATAGGGGTGAGAGGATGCAAAATCAATTATATTATCCATTAAGGGTAATGAAGGGGTGGGGGGATGGATGGGGGGGGTAGAAGAGTAAACCTCAGGGGTGGATATAGTGGAGCAGACTATGGAAGATACTCGAATACCAAGTGGAATAGATTCGGTACAAAAATTCAATGCCAGCAAGGGAAGTTGAGGGATGAGGTCGGAGATTATAGGAGTGAGAGGATGCAAAATCAATTGTATTCTCCATCAAGGGTAATGAGGAGGATGGGGGTGGGGGTATGGATGGGGGGGTAGAAGAGTAAACCTCAGGGGTGGATATAGTGGAGCAGACTATGGAAGATACTCGAATACCGGATGGAATAGATTCGGTACAAAAAATGCAATGCAGGAGAAGAAAAGATAGATGAAAAATTTAAGGGGGAGAGAGGAGAGGTATCGGTACCCGAAGGGTGTCCCGATGTTGCAACCACTGTTGTGGATCTGGTGATCCGAGTCGAAGTGCAGGTAGCGGCAACATTGACAGTCCCCGAGGGTGGCAGGTTTTATGACGATGTAAGATTACCTGACAGTAGAGTCTGCTTGTTTAGTGAGATGGTGATCAGATCTTGTGGTGCCCAGGGAGCGGCTGAAGTAGGTGCAGTAGGAGCAACAGTGAGTAAACGGGCAGTCCTTGTACACATGCCCGACCTTGTGACAACGTCTGCATCTGAACGGTACACCTTCATAGTCCAAGATTTGGATGCAAGTCATATTCCTCCAATGAATCTTGAGGGACTCTTCCAATCCCTCCATTGTATCCAGGTGAACCAGAATGAAAGCAAAGGCCATCTTTCTCGACTCAATGTAGGTTTGATTGTGATCTAAATAAGTCCCCAGTATGTTCCCAATGCTAACAAAAATCTCCTCCCATAAATGTAGAGGCGGACTATGGAGATGAACCCATATGGGGCCATCCCCTAAATGTTCCCTCTCTGGATCGAATAAAGGGATCCATCTCTTGAGGTGGACAGGTGCAAGTTCGATGTGCCAGAACTGTGAGAGAACCCAGTCTGTAAGATCCCTGGAAGTGAATTGGATGGGAAAACATCCCTTCGTCAATGTGAATACAATGGGGAGCTCCTGTAGGGTGTTGCTCCAAATTTCAATTACCCATTGCCGAAGCCTCTTTGCGCTATAATTTCAGCCTCGAACCCGATCCACCAGAACCTTGTCCACAGTCCCCATAACATCCACCATTTGGATGCCCTCACCAAGGGTGAGTTGACTGCCTTGGTTGTAGACCTTGACTGTAGAAATTATATGCACTAAGCATGCATATGTCCTAGATCCACCTGATCTCACACTATTTAACTTTATGCAAGATACTGAATCTATTCCACTTGTTAATCTTTTGCGGAAAATTTAATTGCACACACATGTAAAGCATAAATAAAAACAATCGCACATAACACAGTTTTTAATCGGGAAAGCCTAAAGCTGAAAACCCCAACTATATATTATGTATCATGGAATCATATGAAAATCCTCATACAAAGCTTATCAAGATCTCAGTACAATACAATCGTCACACACTAATCAGGAACAATCTTGCAAATCCATGCAGTCTCTTTGTATTTTGCCTCCTTCAATCTTTTCTTTGAAGAATAACAAAATAAAGATTGAATTACACTTGCTTGCCTTATTTCTTTTAATCCTCATTGGCAACTCCAATGTGTGTGTGATGCAATTAATGCATCACTATAGTCACAACAGATAGTCCATCTTGCCCTTTCACCTATCTCTCCACTGGGTCTCCACTGAAACTGCCATGCACTGTAGTTAACTGCTGTATTGTTTATTTGATTAATGAGTTATTATTTGTGAATTAATTAAATAATTAATTCACTCCACTCTCACTAGTGTATTAATCAGTTAGACTAGATACAACTAGCTCAACTGAGTCTAACTGAGTTAAAATGAATACAACTCCATAACTACTTCTTCCAACAGTGTCATATCTCTGCCACTTGAGTTCTAACTGAGTCCTTCATGCATTAGCTCCAGTAAACCCTTGGGAATTGCGTAATTCCCTCAGTCCACTGATGTGCCACATCTGTGCACTGAAACAAAGTGCTCCAAGAGAATAAGTTTTTGTTTAGTGTCTGATTATTATTAAGAGCTAATAATAAACATGCATCTATTTTTAGATCAACGATCTATAAATAGACTTCACCCAATATTTCAAAAATAGAATTTCATCTATTTTTCCAACTTGATCAACCATCCACAAATAGCATCTGCAACTTCTGAAATGTTGGGTATACGACCAAAGTCCCACATTGACTAGAAGTGGGGAGGATCGTGGGTATATAAGGATGGACAAATATCTCCATTGGTATGAGGCCTTTTGGGGTAAAGCCCATAAGCAAATCCATGAGGGCTTAGGCCCAAAGTGGACAATATCATACCATTGTGGAGATATGTGGTGTCCAAAATCCTTACAAGTGGTATCGGAGCCATGCCCCGAAGTTAGCGAAGTGGATGAATCCTCGAATGCCGAACGAAGGTGGTGGGCCCCGGTAATATCACGATGGGATCCATGGATGAGCTCGGTTAGACAGGCAGTATGCTTCAGATTCTTCATGGACGTGTCCTGGTCCCAACACGGTGAAGAGGAGTTGACCTGGGATAGAGCAAGCTCTCGAGGCAGGTGGTGCTCCATGTAAGGCGTGTGCTTCCAACGCATTGGAGCGAAGAATCCTGGTTGGTAGAGAGTGGACGGATGGATAATCGTTTGAGGGAAGGCTCGATGGTCCTTTGTTCGAGGGGAGGATTGTTGGGTATACGACCAAAGTCCCACATTGACTAGAAGTGGGGAGGATCATGGGTATATAAGGATGGACAAATATCTCCATTGGTATGAGGCCTTTTGGGGTAAAGCCCATAAGCAAAGCCATGAGGGCTTAGGCCCAAAGTGGACAATATCATACCATTGTGGAGATATGTGGTGTCCAGAATCCTAACATGAAATATGATCACCATGTCTAAAAATAGACTTGCGCCAAAAATAGCCTGCGAGCCCACTTAGTGAAGGCAACTCTTGTCACTAAGCTCATCATCTTGTTGAATCTCAACATTGACGCACTTATTTTTCTGGGTTGCACGAGGGTGTGCATGGGTGGAGTGTGTCTCTGAGGCAACCAAGGATGGTGGAGTGGTGGCTACGTCCATGGGCAAGGGGATGTTCAGTTCAGGGAGGGTGATGTTGAAGCGGCCAGATGGTGGGCAAGATGAAGCAGGAGAAATACGGGATGGGATAGGGGATGTGGACACCACAAGAGGAAAGGCCATGTGCAGTGTACTTGTGGAGCCAGGGCTAGAAGTAGAGGGTCAGGGTAACCCCAAAGAGTCAATAAGAGAAGGGTTTGGACCCGAGGGTTCCGGGAGCGGCAAGGGGAAAGTTTGTGCTAGGAAAGAAGGGGAGGACGGAGATGGAGGACGAAGGTTGGGTGAGTGGATGTGATTGAATTCAATTGCAATGCGTATGACTAGGGAAGTAACAAAATTGAGGTCGGGAACCAGAAATGAGTCAAAATCTGGGATAGGGTATGAGGAGGTGGGGTGAGGGAGTGAAACCCTAGAAAAAATGTCCTGTAAATGGGAGGAAACAGTTGGAAAAGTGCATATCATACCTGTAGTGGAACGCGAAGGGTGAGACTAGATGTCAGCGGACGTGAAATGATCCTCGGAGTAGTCGAGAAGCTCTTTGTCCATTTCGGAGGCCATGGTCAAAGCGCAACTGACAACCACGACCAGGAGAGAACGTTGATAAAGGGTGGCGAGAAGTCACGATAGTCCAACAACAGCATAGGGGTCAGAACACCATTGCATGAGCAGGAGGGGATAAACCGTCGGGGACGCGGAGAACCATGGGTGCCCCTCAAAACGCCAGTCCACAAACTCGCAGGTCACGGGTTCGAGCCACCTAGTTCACAAAGTTCAAACACACCCTCATCCTCCTTCCATCTTCGTGCACATCTCTTGGAAAACCATCTAGAAGTTATAACTTATAGCACTTTATTAAATGATCAATCATAACATCAACCTTCAAGTTTCAAATTTCAACGGATAACATTTGTCATCAACCATGAAATGAAACATGGCATCATGACCGAAGAGTTGTAATATACAGTGAATGTTCAAACTTGAACCTTATATTGTGATATGATATTTAAAAATAGTCCACAATAAAGAGTCAAGAAAAATAATTACAAGATTTAGAATCTAGATTCTAAATTGAAAAAGACAAATAATTTTACTATCTATCAAGTTTTTCTCTTGTTGGTGAGAAGCTATTAATTTTAGGGGATTCAAAATTAGTGATCATGCTGAAGGACAAAATGTTGACAGATATTGATCTTATCAATGATTGTAGAGACCTAGTTCAAATACATGAATATGTCTAAGACTTCTCTTAAATAAGAAGGCTTAACATATTTGTTGAAGCCTAAATTTTATGCTAATGTTGGAGGCAAAAGAGGTGAATTAAAAATTGATATAAAGTACTACCTCATAGGAGTTAAGGGTTCTAGTTGGAGACTTGGAGTAATTCCATTGAACAAGGATTTTATATTCTTTGTAGATATGTAGTTTTTCCAATTCATATATGGTGTGTTGATTGGAGTAGAGCAATAAGGGTTCCGCTTACCTAAGTGCGAAGGCTAGCAGAGGGACCCACAAGATAGTCACTGAGTAGTGTATTAATTTATTTAACTATTTCCTAAAGTTGGACTTAAAAAAAACTTAAAATCCTAAGTTAAATTACGATTCAATCCCATTCCTTCATCAAGATCTAATCTCAACCATTGAGTGTGAAGTAGGGGCTTTGGTTGAAATTATAAGAGGAGATAGAGTGAGTAAGTGTCCAGTTAGTGGAGCACAAGCAGTGTGTTAGATTAGTGAAGAGAGAGACTAGGGTTTCAACACATCGTAGAGCTAGTGACTAAGAAACAGATTGAGTGAGGGACGTGTTGTTCTCCCAGCCTCAGCGTAGTTATTCCACTCGCACGTGTGCACAGGGGGAGAGATCTACAACTCGCATGTGTGCACAAATAGGCAGATTTGCGCGACCCTTCGACAAATTGAGTGCATAGCAGGGCAATCGATTTATCTTGGGAAAACTCGTTAATTAATAGGAATTAATTAAGGAAAAGTGAGAATGATATAGAAACTCATGCGGATTGAGTTTGAGATTATCTTAGCCATTGATGGAGATCTAATCATGGTCGTTGGTTCACCAATGAGAGATTGTAAGAACAACTCGATGGGCAGAGGAGAAGACATCTCAGAGAGTGTTTAGCATCTAATTGCAGTGATTTAGAGAAAGGACGTTGTTGAGCACTGAGTAGGAGAATCCAAAATTTCCAATGGTAGTTTTTCGGAGTGCCAGAGGCATTTTTTAGTTGACAAAAGGGGCTGCACAGGGGCTTGCACAAAGTACCACTAGAGGCAGTTCGATTCAACTCAAGAGGAGGTCGATTCAGTTGCAGGTGGCTAGGATAATTTTCTAGAGGGTCAGAGGATCACTTCTAGAGTAGCAGTAGTCAGACAGAGGCAAATTTGAGGCAGTTCCGAGCAGTTGCAGTAGAGCAATGCGCGGAGGCCTGCGTAGGGGTTCTTGGATAGCTAGTTCGAGTGCATAGTAGGGCAATTGATTTATCTTGGGAGCTGATTAGTGTTTCTTTATGGAGAAAGGGAAGTTTTCCCTTACTGTAAATCTTCTAAAGACTGCCCATTTGCTGAAGATAATAAAATGCTCACAAAGTTTGCAGGTTTTCCTGCCCTTTTGCTGAAGATAATAAAATGCACACAAATTTTGCTGGTTTTCCCTGGAGTTGGGGTTTCTTGGGTATATATTGTGTTCTAAGCATTGAATGTGTTTTTGTTCTGATTTATTATGACTCATACTTGTATAAGACTCGTCTGGCTATTGGTTCGGCAACCCGTATAAGAATGGGAACAACCCATATAAGAATCGTATAAGACTCGGCAAAATACATAAAAAACATCAAAAAATATGATCTCCAAAAAAAAAATATTAAAAAAATATGAATTTTGAGTGGGTCCATGAGTCTTATGCTGGTTACATGCGGGTCTTCATGGGTTCAATATGAGTAGACAGGTTTTATGCGGGTTTGGACGAGTACAGGTAGAGACCGTGGGTCCTATTCTAGTGACTCGTCTTGCTACAAAACCCGTCAAGACCTGCAAGTACTCGCGGATCTTATAAGAGTCGTGCTACACTCGTTAGAAAAATTAATGTATTTGCAATTTAAGTTTCTGGAACAACTTTTCTTTGTATTTCAATTTTTTACATTGAGAAAATTGTGAATCAGTTAGTGGGTTTAAGGAAATCTAGCATGGTCCATGGACAATATTGTCTTATTTAGGTATTCATAGTTATTATTTGTAGTGGAAATTATGTATGTCCTTTGAAGTAGTTATTATTACATTGTTGTTATTGAAATCTAATATCTATCCTCGTCAATGGAGATAAAAAGCATTTATAGATTAATGATGTTATAAAGGTATGCTAAATCAAGTAAGGTGAAGGAATTACATACAAACCCCAAGCTGATAAAGTCAACATGTGTGATTTGGAGAAGTCTGCAGTGGTATTATATAGTTTTTGTAATGACGACTTTGATGATAATGTCCCAAAGGGTGTTAT
>JAXQQM020075343.1:95000-133675 GCA_034641835.2 Pinus albicaulis
GAGAAGATTGATATATCTAATAATTTGACCTTCCCTAAATATGTTGAAAGAAGTACTAATATATTTTCTGTAAAACCCCCTGATTGGGTGGAATGGGAGAATGCAGTATATTTTGAGGGCACTTCTGGCAGAAATCCATTTAGTGAAAACAATCCTTTTGAAACAAACATTGGAAATCCATCAGATGCAGGTGTTAATTTCAAATCGGCTTGTACAGGCCAAGACTCAAGGATAAAAATGGATCATGTAACTGGAAAAGAGACAATTCAAGATAGTTTTGTTCCTGAACGAGAGGAGGCAGAAGCAAATGAACTAGCTAAGAAGAGAATATTTCCCTTGTTTGAAGAAAATATGGAGTTTTTGGGAACAAAGAAAGCCATGGAACATTCTCTAAAGGAAGGAATCGAGGAAGTCGCAATGAACTTGTCATTGCTTGATGTCAAGCAATGTTGGGAAGGGGAGATTGCAATGTTCCCGAAAAATTAATTGCCAAAAAGAAGAAGTAGCCTATCAATCCCCGTAGGCTATATTCCTTGATAATGGTGAAAAACTCTAAAATTCCAATGATTGGGAAAATTTTGGGGTAGCTGGGCAAATAAACCCAAAGTTGGGGCTTGGTGTGAATTTTATTCAATTAATTAAGGAGAGAATATCCTCAAGGAAATCTATAAATACAAGAGGTTTGAATTCATTTGGATCATCATTGGATTGAAACAATTATCTTTGTTTTCTTTGAGTTTCAGGCTCCAAGGAATTTAAGACCCCTTTCTCCTATCAATTTTAGTGGTAATAGGTTCCACCCTAGTTGAGAATTTTCTTTCCATCTTTTATCTTTATTATTTTGTTCTGGCATAGAAATTTCTTTACATAGGGAACAACTAGATAGATTGGTGTAAGGATTTGAAGTGAAGCGAATCGACCTACTGTGAAGTTGGATGAAATTTTCCTAGGGAAGATTTGCAATCCATCATAAGGCAACCAAAGCTTCCTATATTTCATACATAATCCTGAAGTAATCCAAGTCATCTGAGGGAGAACAACTGAAGTTTCTCCTGTGATAGAGTGACAAGGACGAAAAATTCTGTGGCAATAGAATGAAGTTTGAGGAAGACCATCAAATTTCTCTTTGGTCTGAGATTTATGGGATGTGAAGATACTTCTGAACCTGGGACAGTTTGAAGCCTTTCAAAACATAACTGAATCCTTCCAATAGATACGATCTATCCTGAACTTGTTCGGTCAAGGTCCTAAGGCAGATGCGGAAGTTGTTACAGAGGGAGTTCATAGTTGCTTAAACTCGGCGTTAGCCTTCCTGTGACAGACTTAGATTTTAGGGTATTTCATTCAGTCTATTATTTTTCCATAGACATGATCATGTCACCGATAGATATATTTATAACTAATTATTGGATTACCTTTCTGTTGATTCATTATCTCTACTCGAACAAGTGACGCTCACATTGTGGATGAATGAATGGTTCTACAAGTGTTGATGATTGAGCATTGATAATTAATGATAATCCATATAATGCTATGTTATTAAAATAATTGTTGGTTATTTCATTGAATGAGCAAAGAAATTTCAGTGGAAACCTTAGATACCTGAAACCCTAGATTCAGGATTAAGTGGCAAACAATACTATTCAGTTGAATTTCTGTTGGACAGTTGAATCTCCAGATAAGGTATGAAATATTATATTGTATTTCTTATTGATGAATGATCACTCAAGGTTATTAGAACTATATTGTTGCTCAATTTCACAGTTACTACCTATTTCATGGTCGAATAAGGGAAAAAATTCTGATGGAGACCATAGTTCCTTAAGAAACCCTAAGAGCAAAATTGCCCTAGGTCATTACATAAAACACAAGTGAAACTCTAGGGGCAATGCAGAACAGTTACCCAATGTCACCACAATAACTCCTTCACGTGTTTTAGTCCGGCTCTCCTTCAGCACAAGAGGGAAATACCTGGATAAATAAATCTAATTTATGATTTAAACTTAGGATTTATTGATGTTTTAACAAACAGTAAATAAAAGGGTTTGAGTTTATATTTTTTGTGTGGTTGAGAGGAAGACCAATGCCAAACATGAACTTAGGACAAATGGATTCTAAGGATATTTAGAGAGTTGGAATATATGTGAATGGTGATGAGAGATAATGTTGTTACAAAATGCTAGGATCTATCTATGAATGTTGTTTTAGATTGGGGAAAATTAACTAGAGGACCCTTCCAAGGGTGCTCCACGTACATATGCATGGCAACAAAGAGGTGACATTTCTATAAACTGGGATCTACCCTACTTTTCACTTAGATTATAACAATAAATTATCCAATTTAATAACAAGAATCAACGAGGGAAAAGCACAGGAAACACCTCAATAGACATCCTTGTTTAGATGGCAGATTTTTCCCTTTAATCAAAGCCCTTTATAGTAGAATTTAAGTGCAATTTCCAATCAATAGAAACAACAATATGGATTCAAAAATGAAAAACCATACATGAAAAAATACACTCAATCATTCATTTTCCTTTCAAACTTAGTTAAGTGAAGGTACTTCTCTTATACATAGATCGAGCTCAAAATCCTCAACAATGAAGCAATAATTAAGAAATCCTAGATCCGTGATATTTCCTAGGGCGAATAAAAATAATGTATCTCCTAACAACCTCCTAAAGATAAGTAAAAAATACGTAATAAAGTTCTAGGACGATTAAGTGAGATGCCACTTGTCCTTTCCTCAAGCAAGATGCCCTCTTAGCATTGGCTTGTCCGACCATGTTATAAGCATATTGGAATATTGTGCATTGTTCTCCTCTAGAGTGCTAGTCAAGGGATCTCTCAAAATGTGCCAATGGTTAAACAATTAATGGAGCACTCCATATGTGAAGGGGTCAACAACCTAGAGATGCACAAAATGTGCTAAAAGTAGCATGATCAATTAGGGTGATATCTCTAGTGAAAAATAATGTCCCCAAAAATATGGATCTCATGAATAAGTGTGCAATAATGGCCCTTTGGTTGTTCTAACAAGCTCCTCAAGGAGCCCGGCCTAAATAAATGTGCAAAGAGTATTGGTCCATGTGCATAGTAACCATATCTTCTCCAAAGAAGCCAATAGAAGCAGAGCACTCTAGACAAATGTTCATGAGAGGTGGAGCGCTTCTCATAAAATAAGTATGGGGACCCAAAACCATGTGCCAAATTACATGAATCCATGTTCCAATACCATCAAACATCTTAGTACCATGGACTAAGAATAGCATGCCCTCGGAATATGTGCCACAAAGTGGGGCGATCCTAAAAAATGGGAATGCAACTAATTGTTAAACCATTTGTCAGTAAGCCTATTTCTCCACCAGCCAAGTCTCTAAATTCATGCGGCACCACAATGTGACATCATATGAAGCCAAAAATGCAAGACACTTGTGACTTATCTGATTGTAGCCCTTGTTGATGTGGCATGCCTCCACATATGTGCTTGTGCCTAGGGAGATGTGAAATTTTCTCTCAAGCAAACAAATATTCATGAAACTATGTGGATAAAAGCTTCAAAAGGTGCCCCCAAATATGTGAAGTAACACCTCAAAAGTGCCCCCAAATATGTGAAGTAACACCTCAAAAGATGATTCATAATAAAGAAAAGGCATCAAGAGCAACAAAAATGGCTATCAAGCCAACCTCCTCCATATGGAGGCTACTTGGGGAGGTCTTCCATGTGGATCAAAGCCTCATAAAACGTGAGGGGTAAGAGGCTCAATCAAAATAACAGTAGGAAGAACCTGTCCAGTTTAGGATCTGGAAGATTACCTTTATTATTGGAAAGGAAATGTGTCATGAGGTGAAGGAGATATTGGTAGGCCCTCGGTAATGATCTCTGTGATTTGTATGGCTATGTCATGGATTTTCTAAGTGGATTGATTTTTTAAAGGAAATGGTATCGTAGGTTTTACTAAGCACTTTGATATTGATACTAAATAAAGTAGACTCCTCATTGATAAATTGGGAAGATCTGGCAGGCATCTACATTCAGTAAGTCATTGGATTAATACTTACATATTCAACGAGAAGCATTATTTTTGGAGTTTTAATACATCATTGGCAACCTTTCAAGCATATTTACATTGAGAAATCTGCATTATAGCAATACAAAATTCCATATAGCTCAATCTGTATGGAGGGCTAGACAGTGTCCAAATTTGAATGTGGATGTGGCTGGTGTGGTACTGCAATACTGATTTTGGGGTTTATCGCCTCGGTTGGTATTGTAAGTCATAGTTGGACTCTACCATATTGTGACAGAGTCTAGAATGATGAAATACTGGCAAAGCTGGTTTTGCCTTTCCTTTTTGGTGAAATAAGAAGACACTGGGAATCTATGGTTAGCTTGATTTATTGATTTGGAACATTTTTCTCAAGGGTCAGAGGTAGCCAATATAAAGTTGATACTTCCATGATGTGTAGTATGGGATATCCTTAGTTTAATGTATTCATTATGTGTACTCAATTCTGTTGTTTTATTTGTTTTTTAGCTCACAATTCTATTCAAGGTGTATGTTGTATTGTTTGTCATCTACTTGTAGTTACATGGAAAGCACTTAATTGCATACTAAATTCTAGTGATGTAATCATGATATTAAAACTAAGTCCCGAAGGTACATTGCTATCAATAGATGTGTGATGCTTATGAAATAGGGGGTGAGGGGATGTTAGGGGACTAGGGTATACATATGGAATTTCTATACCTGAAAACATTTAGAAATTAAAAACTCAACTAAAATGTATTGCCATTCATTATTTAATCTGTACACAATTTCAATTTGACATTCATGATTCAGAATTGAAAATTCTCACTCAAACATAAACAATCATATGGCATACAATGATTAGAAAAACAACAAACTTGATCATTTAAATTTATAGTTCCCTTGTGTTAAACCTACTACTTATAAAAATTATCTAATGACATTTTAAAAAATGGAATAGGAAAAGCAACATAGCTGGTTTGTGAAGAGAATTTTATAGTTTTGTTGTGTCCTATAGTATGATGGTTAGAGTAAGGCACTGCACTAGTGTTGACACGGACTGTTGACTCTCATCAGCACACACAGGTCCACCAAGCTAATATATTTTAGGTGTGATTTCAACCCTTTACTGATGGACCCTCTAGTTTTTTCCATAGGCTACAACATTCATTTTAAAAGGGTTGACATTTTTATACATTTTTATCTTAATTTGTAAGAAATGAAGTGCAGGAAATAAAATGGAGAAAGATAAATCCTAGTACAGAAAATGAAATCAATTGAAAAAGAACGATACATTACATTAATTCCATATTTAACAAAAATAAATGTATAATATGGCTTGATACAATTTAAAATTTAAATCTAATGTTTTCCTAATCAGCAAGTAAACAATGCATATAATATATGGATTAGTGCTAAGAAAAAATTCATAAACATAGCCCATTTTCTAATCCTAGACTGCAACTTTGTATCTTTATTTCATAGAAGATAAATCCTTTGTGTCCCATGTTTTTTATTCATAGGTTAGATATGCCTCTATACTACATGTTGTCACTCCTAGAGACAAGCCTCTAGAGTTGTGATAGACCAGTTGCCTAGACATCTTATATAGCAAGGAGCATATGGCATAATAAGAGGTCATCAATAAAATCTCTCATGCTATCTCGTGTAAAACAAGGAAAATTCACCTAAATGGACCAAAACCTCGAAATTGACACGTAAATAGGATATTGCGTAGGCAACATGCAACCTAATATAAAAGCAACAGACAATTCACAGAGACAGTTTTACCGCAAAGAGGGCCGATTCAGAAATATATCACATAAATAAGTTATCATAAGGTGTAATGTAGTGAATGCAATATTGGAGAAGATATTAGTTATCATCGAGTTGATATCCAGATAATAATAACACCATGCATGGGCTTACCAATCTAATAATCCATATATGAGGCCAATAGCGTTTAAAAAACACCCTCCCAAAGAAACTAACATAGTAGAAATACGGTTTAGATGAATAATGGAATGTAATATCATGCACGAGCTACATTTAAATCGCTTGAATAATTCAAGCATGGGTATCAACTAGGATAAATCCATACCAAAAATTAGTGAGCCACTCGCATTCCAAAAAATGATACACAGAAAGATGGACAGAAATGAAATGATATATTAAATAACAATAATAAGAGAGAGTTACAGACCATGGAAACACCAAAAAGACCGTAATCCTCTTTACCGCATGGAACTCCTCTCACCGAGACCCTATGGGCTCGTGCCTTCATACAAGAGTTTCCATAAAATGTATACAAAAGCCTTCACCGCATAATTCTTCGATAAAAATCCGGGAACCCTAACCAACTGCTTCCTTCGGGAGCTTATAAAAGCAAACAAGAAATCTCTCGAGAAAGGGAGTAGTGGGTGATGAAAATTTAATTGTCTCATTAAACAAAATGGTGGAGACGTGCACGCCATAATCGCTTGATGACTTGGTGCCGTACGTCTTCCGATTGCAGCTCAAATAAAATGCAATCGGGTGAAAGTCTCTTCAGAACACGGTGGCGAGATAGAACCATGAACATTCTCGTCCTTTCCGAAAGGAAATCCTAACAAAATGAAACCCGAGGGTATTTTTTCCCTGGGTGGCATGGCACTTTCCGTCTCTAACCTTGAATTAAGGCTTGAAACCTTCAATGCCGATCGTCGAATTTCCCCGATTTCCCACCGATACTCTTGCCACAACATTAATATCTTCATCTACACACCGTGCTTTGAATGGTTCTACGTGGTTTGGATGCCTTTAACTCGCATCTTTAATGGAAGTCTTGTTGGCATGTCTTCCCGGCCTTTCTTCGTAATTTCAACTCCTGGAATGTATCCTTGATGTGCCCTCATCATGTGGTGAATAACGATCGTGAATCAAGTGATAGTTTTCCACCGCCGTAAACACATGCAAAATTCGCAAACTCGTTAAAGAAAACCACATGCACAGAAGGTGAACACAAGGGGGATCATGTAGGAGACAACGCGACATGGTGGACAAGTCGAGAAATGCAGGCGATGATAGGAAATGCACAAGACGGTGGGAGGTGGCAATGGAGAAGGTTACAACGTATGCGTATGAACAAATTTGAATTTGACCTTTAGAATGAGATATATGAAGGTGGAAGAGAGTATGTTGAATGGCACGGGAATGGTGACGTGGAGGAAGATCGAGTCAATGGCGTGGGTTAAATGAGGGCCGTCCAATATCACGGGAGATCGACTCTGCTGAAACGTGTCGAGGGCAATTGGATAAAGGCTGTGGATATGATTTCTGCGTTAAAACTTGTGCAAATGCCGGAGCGCGATGACCGCTTCTGATGGATCACCTCATTTAGCTTGCTGATATGCATATCGCTCCGTATCCTTGCTCTAACAATAACGTACATGGAGGGCGGTTTTGTAATAGTGTGCCGAGCCACGTGTCGAGCGATGAGTGGAATCACCGGCTAAACGAGAATTACCGCCCACCGCCGAAAGGCGATAGATACCACCGGTTTTGGGAGTAGTGCACGACGGGGACCACCGGACAAATGAGGTTTAACCGTCGGATTTATGTGGTGAACGAACGTCGGGATGCGGTTCGGCGATGAATGGAGTGGGCTACCGCGCGGTGGAGCATTGTGAATGCCGCCTTTCAATCTATAAAGATCGACTCGGCTATGGGCGCGCCCCGATATTCATACGCGATAAGCGCCTTCAAGGCTAGCACTTGTTCGCTTTCGGTTACGTGGAGGAAAAGGCAGGGGCTAGTCGTAAAGGTGCCTCGATTTTTTCATATTTTCAAATGCGGGTTTTAGCCATTTTAAATACGATTTCGAGGTCATGTAGGTAACAATAGGTGTTTAAAAAAGAGTTTCGGGCAAAACATAGGATATTTGAAAGGATTAAGCCATATTGCTCGACAAAATTTACTAGAAGTCAAATGATTAACATTGGCTCCACCCGGGGACAACACGTTCATCCCCGAGCATGTCGAGAACCTCGCAACCCCACCTTATTGTCTTCATGCGATCCTACTTTTCAACACTTCTACTTACTTTTCATAATTCATCACAACACCCACATTATTCGTAAAAAGATAGGAACAAAAACTAATACAATATGATACAAATAAAAGCTTTCCGCTACCGCATCGAATCCGGAAGTAGGGCTTAAGGAACTCACCACCACGGAGCATCAAGCAAGTCACCCCGCAAATTTTCTAACTTGAAAGTATTGTTACCTCCTCGCCCACAATCTTGAAAGGACCGAACCGAGGGATCGAATTTACCATGTTTTCCTTTTTCGCCCTCCGGGATGTCCCATCCGAGTACTAAATCACCAATCGTTGTGTTCCTGCTCTTAGCATGTCGATCAAAGAGGTACTTCCATCTCTTCTCGATACTCGTTAGCCTTTGATTTTACCCGATTGTGTGTTTCTTCCAATTCCACCGCTGATTTATTCTCTCAGTCATATTATCGCTCCTCTGAATTTCTTTGATGAATCGGGCTACCGGTAGGCTAATCAACAGAATATCGTCGCCGCCCTCCCATATACTAATTCATATGTAGATTTCCTAGTTAAGCCTTCTAGTCGGTGATTCTATTGGCCTGGCTGTGGAAAATTTTAACCTGGAATCCCGCTTTTTTCCGTTTTCATTTATAGCCTTTCTTCGCGTTCCCTTACCAGTGGTTTTATTGGAAGACTCTACCAAGCCATTTCCTTTGTGGATAGTAGGTTGTAGAGTGACTAGTGTGATGTTATATTGCTGACAAGAATTCACAAACTTTGTAGACTTGGAAAGTTCGGGGCATTACTTCTACTACTATTCCGTGGTAACTAAACCTCGATATGATGTTTTTTTCTTTCCTCCATGAACTTTATGATCACAAGACTGTGGCGTTCCTCACGGTATGGCTTCCACCAATTTTGTGAAATAATCGCGCTAATATCCATTTATGTCAATTACCGATGGAGGATGATTTCACCTATAAAATCAATTCCCCATTGTTCGAATGGTTCATCCACGTGAACGGGAATCATGGGAAGAGGTGCCATCTTCTGGCTCTTCAAAGAACTTTCTGACATTTCTCACATGCTCTAACCTGGGCAAAAACATCTCCAAAAATCTTGGGCCAATTGAAACCAACCTTCAGATTTTATGAGCAAAGTGGCCTCCACTGTGAATAATGACCTCTACAGATCCCTTCAGAAATTCAACTATAATACTTCCCAATTTCATCCCTTCCGTGAGACATGTATGGTGGATACCCGAGGGATCTCGCCGCATAGCCGACCATCGGGTAACTATATATTTATGTGATTTCAATCTTAGTGTTCTCGTATTTAGCTTTATCACATTTTGGAGGAAATCCCAGTGTGAGGGAGATATTCTATTATCTCTTTGCACCACAGACCGGTGAGATACTTTAGATGTGTTTCTCGAGTAGTTACCTTACCCTCGTCACTCTTCTTGCTCTTCGCATTCTCACCTGCTATAATGGACAAATTTATGCCTGCAGCTTGATAGTTTGATTCGTATAAAATTTTGGCAAGCCTCCGCGTCCTTTGATCAACTTAGTAGGTGGATGCTCCAATATACTCCCCGTATTTTAGCAATCCACTTCCCCTTTTTCCCTTCATCATCCCCCCGGATAAGAATATCTTTCACAAAGAAATTGCACAAACACAGATGGGACCGTAAGATATACACGCGGAATGCTTTGAGGGATTTTACTGGTGGCGTATTTGCTTTTCCAATATGTCACCTTAATTTCGCATCACGGAGCACCCGAATGAAAAAGGCGATAGGTCAGCTCATACCCTTTCTCATTTTTCCGCAATAAAACTCCCGTTATTGTATGAGGTGATGCAAAAAGAAAAATCATGAAAAGGTTTATCATAATCCGGTCCGTATAGCACAGGGATTCTCGCAAGCATTTTTTATTTGGGTAAATGCCTCTCGTGATTCCGGGACCATTTAACTTCATTATCTTTCTTCAAAGATGTCCGTTATGTGTCTAACTATTTCAACATAGCTTAGGATAAACCTTCTTAGGAAATTGATGCGCCTAGGAATACTTGCACTCCTTTCTTATTTGGGAAATCAATACCATTTGTAACTCTACCCTCTTAGGATCTATTCATCCAGCTTTGTTACAATGTGTTCGAAAGTTTACCCTCTAAAGCAAATAAAGTCTTTTGAGGATTTAGAGAGAGACCATACCTTCTACATTTCTCGAAAGGTTCTACGAGATGCTCAATGTGCTCAAGATAATTTTTGGAAAATATAGTGATATCATCGAGGTAGACTACCAAGAATTTGTTCACTCCCAACGAAAAGCAAATGTCCATGGCCCTCCGAAAAGTGGCCTCCGCATTAATCAATCCAAAAAGGCATCTCCGGCATACATAAATGTACCCCATGGTGTGGTGAAAGTCGTCTTCTTTTGATCTTCCTGGAAGTACACCACCCGGTTATAACTAGAGAATCCATCCATCATTGACATCCTAGAAGCTCCAACCACTTTCCTGTGATATGATCCATCTGCGTAGGATAATTATCCTTTAAGGATGCTCTATTTAAATTTCTAAATCCAGCCACGCCCTTATTTCTCCATTCTTCTTCGTACAAAAGGACTAGGTTTGCCACCCACTTAGAGTACCTCAATGGTACAATTATTTTTGCCTTTAACAACTTAATTTCTTCTCAATGGAAGGGAGTAGCAAAGGATTTATTTATCCGAGCTTCCTCGCTATGAGGCTTTGCATCTCCTTCAAAGGGAATTTCAGTTGCATTATAATGATATCAAAGGTTTTCAAGTCCCGATAGGGACCATGCAAACACATCTTTGTAAGACTGAAACAATTTCTGATATAGCCTTTTATATTCTCCTGGGATCTTCTTGGAAAATTTTACGATTTTGGGGTCAGCCTCAGTACCAAGATTCAGGTCTTCTACCTGATTTTCTTCTACCACTTTTCTTGGCTACAGTGGGACATCATTCTTGTCAAATAATCTTTCTAGAGGCACCAGCCCTCTAGGTATAATGTTTCCCTTTAACTGCAACACCTTATTACCTGCCACTTTCTTCTCCCAATTTCTTTCTGAAGTATCTTCAGACTCAACCTCTTCTTCAGCATCAATCTCCATATTGGAGAATTCCCCCACTGTTTCCAGGAATCTCTTCATATTTTCTTCATCTTCAAATACCTGCCAGTGTTTGATGTTATCCGGGATTGACGGTCGATAACGCACCTCAACTTCATATCTTAAAAGAGGGTTCTGCGGTGGTCAAAATGTACTAGCAGCCACAGCAAGGGAATCAGCCATCCTATTCTGTTCTCGGGGCATGAACTGGATGTTGAATGCTAAGAATAAATTTTCTACCATGTCCCAAACTTCATTCCTATAAGCCCTCAGTCGTGGATGTTTGGTTTGACATTGATTCCTGACTTGTCTAACCACTAGTTCTGAATCTCCCAGAACCTTTCAACTTTGTATGTTCATGTTCCTGACTGTCTGCAATCCTAACAGAAATGCTTCATATTCAGCCACATTATTTGTAGCTTCATATTCTAGCTTGAAAGACAATGGAGCCCATTTTCCTGTAGGAGAAATCAATAATATTCCAGCTCCATTACCTTCTTTTGAATTTGCTCCATCAAAATGAAGTGTCCAGATTCTTGTTTCATGGTTCTCTGAGGGCTGCTCAGTCTTGATCTGACAGAAGGATGGTTCATGTGCATAATCTTGATCTTCTTCCAGCATCAAGCATGAGAAATCTCCTTCTTTACTGTAGACTGGTGAATTTACAGAGTTGTCAGCCTTAGTCACCATCTTGACAAATCTAGTCTCCCTGTACAACCTCCTCTCTTGGCCACCAAAAACTGGGATAGTGGCATATGTTAAATCCAACTTAATTGACCCACCAATTTTTGTCCCCCAGGACCTCGACAGTAACATGCCAAAGCGAGCTGGGATGTCAGCCACCACGATGTCCATTACCACACTTTTTGCTGGGATTTGGGCCAAATTGACCACCAAATCCTTGATCATCCCCAAGCATTTAACTCTTTTGGAATCAAATGAATAGAGGTCTTTGTATGGATGGGTAATTTGTAATCCTAGTTGTTCCATGACTGACAAAGGCAATAGATTATGGGAAGCTCCAGAATCTAGCATACAATTATGTAAAAGCAGGTCATGAATCACTAGAGACACATAAAAGGGAGGAGTAGAAGCATCTAATTCCTCAACATGTGGACCAAAGACAACCATGGGTCTTTCTTCTTGAAGGTTGAGACTATTTGGAGTGAGTATAGCTTCTGGAGGGAGCATGAAAGAGGTGACTTGGGATTGATATGCAGGTTGCTTTAATATTTCAGTCAAGGGAACTGGGATTTTGACTTTTTCAAGTTCCTTTTGGAGACTGAAAACAGGGGAGGACTTTTATAGTACAACCTCTTTCGACTCTTTATTTTCAGCTGAGGGTTTAACTTCTTTTGAATCAGATTTGGTATTAGGGGGAATGACTACCTTTGAAGAGGAAGGAGTTTGATCATTAGACTGCAAAGGTTTGTTTAGAGGGCCCTTACCTTTGTCTGTGACTTTCTGTACTGTTGATTCCTTCTGAGCAGGTGCTTTAATCTGGGGAGGCTCTTATTCTTGATCTTGAGTACGAGTCCTCTTCCTAGAAGATCTGAGATCATATCTTCTATTGAACTGTGCTTGCATGAAATCAGCAAATTGTTTACAATAATGATCAATTTCTGCCTCTTCTGTGTCTCTGGTCTTTTCTTCTTCTTGCAATGAGCACTCAGCTCCATCATTTCCTTGCAAAGGGCATTCTTCTCCATCACTATTTGAAAAGGCAAGATTTGCATCCTCCAGTCCATAGGCAGTGTCTTCAGTAGAATCATCTACTGGACCTTCTAGGTACAATGGGTGTGGTACCTGATCCTGTTGTTCCTTTGCTTCCCTTGGCAATATTTGCAAGGGTGGCTTCCTGTACTGAGGATTGTAACCTCTGTTTTGAGCATTGTGGAAATTCTTGGGGGCTGAATTCTTGGTCTCCAATTCAAGCTTGACCAGTTTACCAGAAAGGTTCTTAATCATTTTGCTCATTTCTTCAATTCTGTCATTAGCTGAATCTCTGTCTTGATAAGAGGTGGACACCTCCTCTTTGCCCCTTCTTCTGGTATGTTGTTCAGATTTTCCCTTTGATTTGCCAGTGGAGGCAAAGTTTGCTTCCAACTCTAGTGCATCTGACTAAGCATCATCCAGCGTAGCAGGCTTTCTTTTTCTGAGAGAGAAACCAAATTCTGAATCAAAAGCTGCTACAAAAACAACTCTAGCAGCAGTTTGATGAGGTTTCATATCAGCAGGAAGACTCAAATACAATTTATTAAATCTCTTGATAAATTCTGACACCCCTTCATTATGTATTTTCTTGAGTGTATTGAACTCAGTAAGACAATGTCCATGGTCTTTCTTCTCTCCCCATTTTCTGAGAAAAGTATCTTCCATTATTTCCCAAGTGGTAATAGAACGACTTGCCAATGTCTTAAACCATTTTCGAGCTTCACCATCAAGAGATTGGACAAAAAGCCTTAAGACCACATCTAAATGTTCCACATTAAAATTCTCTGCAAAAGCACAGAAGACCTCAAGATGTTTTTGAGCATCAATCTCATTTTCCCCATTGAATCGGGGTAAAATCTTCAAATAATCCTGTGGCAAATCATTCAACACTTGGGGTAATGCCAGAGGGGCATATTTATTTAGCAAGAAGCCTGGAACATTTGCCATTGGAGGGGGTGGAGGTAGTGCAATAGTTTGATGAGTAAGAGGAGGAGGAGGAGGTGGAAGTGGAGTATGGATAACAATAGGAATATAATGAACAACAGCTTGAGGTGTTGAGGGGAATAATGGTCTGTTAACAACAGATACTTCAGTAACTTCTTTGACCTCTTCAACCTCAGGAGTAGGGTGAAAATTATCTTTATTTCTAACGCCTCCTTGGGGTGGACTATCTGAATAGTAATAATCGGTATCTCCCACAGTGGAGTCGGGATCTGGCACTTGAGCTTCTTGAGAAGAAGAGGATGGAAAGTCTTCTATAGATAATTCAGGGATTTCAGAGTGGACTGATTTTCTTTCCCTCCAATTTCTTCTATGTATGATCTTTTCAGGGTCAGACACTGAAGGTGTCTTTGGCTTAGACGTATCTGACCTCAGGTGTGGCTTACGAGGAGCCAGGACTGCAAATAGATTTATCAAATAACAAATGTGGAGTCGCCAAGGTGAGGGATCTACAACTCTCAACTCTCCATACTCACCTACTTGAAGAGTGAATTAGATTTTGTCGAGGCCCAAGGATTTATACTTTCTCAACTTCGATCCCCGGCAACGACGCCAAAAATATGTTGTCGTTCCTAGAGACAGCCTAGAGTTGTGATAGACCAGTGCCTATGACATCTTATATATCAAGGAGTATATGGTATAACCGAGGGAATTATCAATAACAAGCTCTCATGCTATCTCCTGTAAAACAAGGAAAATTAATCTGAATGGGACCAAGACCTTCAGAAACTGACACAGAAATAGGGATATTGCAGAGGCAACATGCAAAACTCCAATATAAAAGCAATAGACAATTCAGAGACAACTTACTACAAAGAGGGCCGATTCAGAAATACATCACAGAAATAAGTTATCAGAAGGTGTATGTAGTGAATGAAATATGGAGGAGATATTAGTTAGCATTGAGCTGATATCCAGATACACAATACCACCATGCATGGGCTTACCAATCTAAGAATCCATACATGATAATAGCGTTTTAAAAACACCCTCCCAAAGAAACTAATATAGCAGAAATATGGTTTAGATGAATAGTGGAACAGAATATCATGCATGAGCCATATTTAAAGCGCTTGACTAATCCGAGCATGGGTATCAACTAGGATAAATCCATACCAAAAATCAGTGAGCCACTCGCATTCCAAAACATGATACAGGAAACATGGATGAAATGAATGATCTATTAAAATAACACATAAGAGAAAGTTACAGACTGTGAAATACCAAAGACCAGAATCCTCTTTAACAGATGGAACTCCTCCTCACTGAGACCCTATGGGCTCTGAGCCTTCATACAAGAGTTCTACAAAATGTATACAAAAAGCCTTTCACTGCATCATTTTCTGATAAAATCTGGAACCCTGAATCATCTGTTCTTTGAGAGCTTTATAAGAGAACAAGAAAGCTCAAAAAGGGAGTAGGTGATGAACATTTAATTGTCTCATTAAAACATAATGGCGGAGATGTGCACGCCCATACTGCTCGATGACTTTGTAATGCTGTTTGTACTCTGTGGCCTGCTAATTGAAATAAATGCACTGGGTAGAAATCTCTCCAGGAACACGGCAAAGCAGTGAAATCACATAAACATTCCGTCCTTTCCTGAAAGAAAATGGTGCTGAAATGAAACCTGGAGGGTATTGTTTTTGGTGCATTGTACCCTCTGCCTTCTAAACCCTAAGTCACGGCTGAAAATCTTCAATGCTGAACGTTGAATTCCCCAATCATCCACTGATATTTCTCTGCTGCTCCATTAATATCTTCATCTGCGAAATTGGCGCTTTGAATGTCTCTGCAGGGTTTGACGGATTTTAACCTCGCTTCTTTAATGGAAGTCATGTCGGCATACCTTCCCAGGCCTTTCTCCATAATTACAGTCTCTGAAAAATCGTCCCTTTGATGTGCTCTGCTATTGAAATCAAGACTGTAAATCACAACAATCTTTTGTCGCTGAAACCTTGCAAAACCCGCAAACTTGTTAAGAAAAACCATGCGTGGAGATGGAGATGCAGTGGGGATGATTGTGTAACAATGCGGCATGACGAAATGGTGGAAGAATGAGAGGTGATGACGAAAAATGCAGTGGAACTATGGCAGACGGACTGGGCGGGGGTTTTTAACGTAAAACAAATGAAAATTTGACTTATGACTGGAATATATGCGGGAGCAGAACACCTGTGACACACACGTGGAACGGGTGACGTGGAGGAAGACCGAGTCAATGGCGGAGCATGCAAATGATCTGGACCGTTCGATCTCAAGGCGAGATCAACGACTGAAACTGCGTTGGAGGGCGGTGGACTGTGGGCCAGGGACACTGTATACTTGGATTAACACCCGTGCATCTCCGTAGTGCGATGACCGTTGGATGGAGATCCCCAGATCAGATGGCTACAATGCATATCGCTTCGTATCTTTTGTCGAACAATAACGTGCGATGGAGAGCGGTTTTTGAGCCGTACGTTGAGACACGCGGCACACAATGTATGGAATCGCTCCCAAAAAGAAAAAACCGCCTACTGTCCAAGAGCGGTGCGATAGAAACCGGGCGGGTTTGGAACAAGCGCTGCTGCGGGGACCACAAGGACGGATGGGTTCCTGGTCGTAGATTTGCAGGTTGATCGGACGACGATTGGGCAATCTGAACAATGAACAGAATGGGCCACGGGTGTGATGAAGACTTGCGAACGCCGTCGGATCTTTTCAGATCGACGGTTATACACACGCCCGATATGTATATGTGTATGATGAGCACCTCCGGGTTTAGCGCTTGGTCTGGCACTCAGGTTACATGGAGAAAAGGACTGAGGAATTAGCGCTGAAAGGTGCCAAACCTTATATATTTTCGAATGTGGGTTTTGGCTATTTTTAATGCGATTTTGAGGCTAGGCAAAGGTAGTGATAGGCAGAAAACGAATTTCTCAGGGCAAAAAGAGGGGGTTTGAAAGGTTTAAGCCGATTTCGACAAAATTTAATAGGGGGTCGACATGGTCAACAAAAAGAATCACAAAAGGCATCAAAAGAGGGATTCTTGTAGGTGGTTCCTGAAGAAATGATGGCTTCTCTAGTGGAATGGAAGGTGGAAACAAAAATAGAGTATGCAGGGCCAAGCTTAGTAAGAATGCAATAGATGAGGCTACCATCTTCCTTTTTGACCTTACAACCTTCTAAAAGAACTCTAAGGGTCTTGAATTTGGACAAAAAATCTTCAATAGAGGAGAAATTATTGGGGTCCAAAGTAAGCAACTCATTTTCAAGATGATGGGCCTTGATTTGATTTTGAATGCCAAAGACAGTATTTAGCTTGTCCAGGGCTTCATGAGGGGTGTCAATGTCAAGGATATGAAATCGAAGATCTTGAGCAATGGAAATTCCTATCAACCCTCGTGCTTGATCTTGTTTATTTTCTCATTTAGCAACTTTATCATCATCAAAAGGTTTAGTTTCTAGCCCTCTGGCTATTCTATAAAGCCCTTTACTTCTAAGTATATCTACCATGTGAGGTAGCAATTGGAAATAATTGGTGCTGTTAAGAATAACCGTACATGTACTTTCAAATTTTGTTTTTTTAATTGAAGCTGAGAAAAGTTGAAACTAACTACTCCAATGGAAATATCTCGAAATATTAGGTCGTTTCAAAAAAAACGGCTCGAAAAACGACTTTCGGATGAAGAAGTTATGCCTTTTGAAAAAACTGAGTTGTAGATGTCGAATAGTTACGGGAACGGGATGAAGTGCGGCTCTTTAAAAATAAATTCCACCCCTTTGAACAAAAACTTTTTACAAAAAAAGCTTGAGAAGGAGACTTGAACCCAAGACCTCTATTCTCATAAACTAACCCCTCACCAAGTGAGATAGTAAAAGGATTATGTTATTTTAGAAAGGAGGAAGGGGGGATTATTATTATTATTATTATTATTATTATTATTATTATTATTATTATTATTATTATTATTATTATTATTATTATTATTATTATTATTATTATTATTCTTCTTCTTCTTCTTCTTCTTCTTCGGTGTGCGTGCCTTTTCCTGCACAAAAAACAAAAAAAATGAGCAAAAAATGAAATGCAAAGACTTACGGCAGAATGTTAGATACTCGGTTAGCCTTACCGGCAACTATCACTTTTTTCACTATTTCTAATTTCCCGAGATCGCACAAAGACGCAGGGAAAGAGCATACGTAGCAAAAAAAAATCCCTTTTTCCTGTTTCTGATTTTCTGAGATCGCACGGAGCGCACAGCAAAGAGCATACATAGAGAAGAGGGTATAGATCCGACAAATAAATAAAACCTTAATATAGAAAAAAACAGAAATAAGCAAAACTATTAACAAATATAACTGAAAAACAGATGCTTTATACCTCTAGATCTAAATTGTCATAACTTAGGCATCCTGAAACCTTTTCGGATGAAACAGAGGGCATTCCTCACTATAACAGACACTCCAGACACAACCGAGTAGTTATCCAAGCCCAAAAATGTTGATAAATAGTATATCTACAAAACGGCATTCGCATGAAATCAAACTGGCTTTAGATTTTGATCAACAACAGATGCAGCCCTCAAAATAGCTCTAATACCATGTAGAAATATACAGGGTAAGTTTCGTAGATCAAGAACCAAAGGTCACCACTCACAAACAGATCACAAATCAGTACACCAGTATAATCACGTGGTTAAAACCCTCAAAGAGGGAAACAGTCCACGCCCTGAGCCAACGCGGCCACTTCAGGGAATTTATTAATATAAAATAAAAGTTACATATGTTTCTCTCATAAACGGTTACCGGAAAAATGACCCTCCATGCTCTTTAAATAGAGATCATGGACCAATCGGGTGTTAAGCCACGGATCAAGTGCCGTTAATACTGAGGTGAGAGATAACCGTCGGATCACTACAAATCGTGACCATTAGATTATAAGTTAAAAATGTACATGGTAAAGAAACACACTTTACCTAACTCTACACTAGACTAAGTTATTCTTAACTATTTCCTATGTGTCAGAATATCCTAACATTATTCTCAATAGGTGAGAGGTGAATTGTGATCCTTGATTAGTGACTATTTCTCTGGGGTACCCAAACTTGTAAAACACATTCTCCCTAAAAAATTCTGCTACTTTCTCCTCGGTCGCTACCTTCACTGCTTTTATTTAAACCCACTTTGTCTGGTAATCAGTGCAGACTATGATATACTTCTTTTGTCTGGATGGTGGATCAATAGGTCCAACAAAGTCCATGCCCCACTTGTCAAATGGCTCAAAATCCACGTGAGGGTGCAAAGGCATCTCATCCCTTTGCATGGGTTTCCCCATATTTTGGAACTGGTCACACCTGCTAGTGTATCTTTTGGAATATTAGTGAAGGGTAGACCAATAGTATCATGCCTGCAAAAATTTGTAAGCAGTTCTATTTGCAGCAAAGTGGCCTCCACATGGGTTGTCATGAAATTCAGAGAGGATATCAAAAAATTCTTTCTCCCTCACACATCTCCTTAGGATTTGATCAGGGCCTAGCTTGAAAAGGTTTCCTTCAATCCATCTGAAAGGGGCGCTTTTTCTGATGATTCTGCTCCTCTCCCCGAATGAAAAATTAGGAGGGAGTTGCCCAACAACCAAGTAGTTGGATATATCAGAAAACCATGGTGAGAGTGCTGATATAGAAAAGAGATGCTCTTCTGGAAGCTAGTCATCCACCATTCTTTCTTCACCTGCAGGGAGAGCTAACCTGGACAAAAAATCTGCAACAAAATTCTCCTTTCCAGGTTTATCAACAATAGCCAAATCAAATTGCTGCAAAAGTAACAACCATCTAATTATCCTAGCATTAATATATGGTTTGTTCATTAAATACTTGATGGGTGCATCATCAGTGTGAACAAAGGTCTGATATCTAGTTACATAATGCCTGAATTGTTTCAAAGCATGGACAATGGCTAGCATCTCCTTCTTAGTAACAATATAATTCAGTTTGGCCTTGGATAAGTTCTTACTGATGAATAAATGGAATAAGGGATTTTGTCCTCTAATTGTCCTTATGCTGTCCCTATAGCTTTGTCGGATGCGTTAGTGTGGATGTGGAAAGGCAGAGTCCAATTTGGATCTCGGAGGATGGGGGCAGTAGTCAACTTTTCCTTAATGACCTCGAAAGCCTCTTGACAAGGACCAGACCAAATAAACTCATAATATTTGGCCAATAACCCAAATAATGGCGAAGCCATCTTGCTGAAATATTTGATGAACCTTGAGAGAGCTTAGAACCCATCCTCCTCTGAGGAAGAGCCTGCATATGAAGAGCTTGTATTTCTCTTACCGCTAGGAAAAGAGAAGGATCACATACAAGGTGTGTACAACCAGAACTCCGATAACTCATAACAGAGGAAGGAATCTATGAGCATCAGAAGGTTGTAGTAACTAGCTAAGCCTAAGAAACTCCTGACATCTTTCTGCTTTTGAGGAGCAGGTACCCTTTTGATGATAGTGATTTTTTTTGGGTCTACCTGTATTCCTTCTTGGGATATAGAGTGTCCTAATACAACCCTTGCTTTCTTTAGGAATTCACACTTTTCTGGGCTCAAGGAGAGATGCATCTCAATGCACCTTCTTAGTACTTTACCCAAATTGGAGAGAGATTACTGGAAGTCATCCCCATATGGTGTGAAATCATCCATGTAGATTTCGACAGAGTCATGGTCTAACTCAGAAAGTATGCTCAGGACAGTTCTTTGGAAGGTAGTTGGGGCATTGCACAAGCCAAAGGATAGGACTCTATAAGCGAAGGTACCCCAAGGGCAGGTGAAAGTAGTCTTCTCTTGGTCTTTAGGGCTGATTTGAATTTGATTGTACCCACTGAACCCATCTAAGAAGGAAAATAACTTCTTCCCCACAAGGCCATTTAGGACTTGGTATATAAAGGGAAAAGGGAAATGGTCTTTCTTGGTTTCTTTGTTAAGTTATCGATAGTCAACACAAATTCACCACTTCCCATTCTTCTTTGGGACTAGGACAAGAGGAGATACCCACTCATTGTCGGATATAGGATATATGAACCCTGCATCCAATAGTTTCTACATCTCTTCTTTGACTATGTCCTTCAGAGCTGGGTTCATCCTTCTTTGGGGTTGTCTCACAAGATTGCATCCTTCTTTGATGTAAATATGATGTTTTCACACTGAAGGATGCACCCATTTCATGTCCTTTTAATCCAAATCAAATGCATCTAGATTCTCTTTCAAAAGATGGCATAGCTGCTTCTCTTCTTCATTCAAGAGGTTTGGGTTGATTTTTAGAGATTTGGATGGGCCAAACTCAATAGCCTTGGTGGATTCAGAGGTTTACTCAACTAAGTGCATTTCCATCCAAGGTTGGCTTTTAGACTCTTTGACTAAGTTTTCGAGAGGAATGTTAGTGGAGGACTGGTTTTGAATGGCATGGTCGATGAGTTCATCTTGATCAAGATGCCCCTCTCTACGAATAACATCTATGGTACACATAGGGGCAGTGTTATATAACTCATCTTCTTCATCCTCCAACCATATAGGGAGATCATGATCAATGGAAGGTTGGGTTGGAGGATATAACGCTAGATGTTTAGACAAAGGCCCATTTTTATAGTCATGTTTCTGGCCTAATATAAGCATCTGCAGTGGCTAACCAAGGTCTCCCTAAGATGAGGGGATAACCATTAAACTTGGTTTTTGGTTGCAGGACCAGGAAATCTGTAGGATAATTCCAGGTGTCAATGGTAACCATAAAATCCTCAAAGATTCCTTTCAGAGTTACTGTGGATCGATCTGCAAGTTGTAGAACTGTTGTGGTTTTCCTCAAAGTCCCTTGGAGATTAAGTTTCAACATAGTTTACTTGGTCATGATATTGATGGCAGCCCCCTGATCAATCAGAGTGTTGGGGACTATGACACCACCTATATTCACATCAACAACTGGACTACCAGGGTCCAGGTACTTTGGAAATATCACCTTTCCCAACATTAGCTCAGACAGTTGTCCTACCACATTGATGGTGGGGGTATCTCTCTTCCTTCTCCCAGGTTTCTTGAAACACTTTTATTTGATGAGCCTATTATAGATAGGGACATCCTTAATGGCCTGGAGAAGTGGTATTTTTACACACAAAATTTCCAATTCTCCTAGGATTTTAGTCTCCTATGGGGTGTGTTGACTAGGGTGGATCAAGCGCTCAGGAAAAGGAGGTTATTGGATCTAAATGTTACCTTCTGCCTTTTCCTCCTCAACCTCTATAGGTGGAGATGGAGGATGGTTGTCTAGGAGTAATCTTCCCGGCCTGAGATTAACTTCCTGTATATACACAACATAAGCTGGATAGGATGTTTCTCCACTGGGAGCCTGTTGTGTCTGTCTGTTGTTCGAGTTCGGATTGGGTTATATAGGTATAGGTAGCCTAGGTGGAGCAGCATGAGTAAGCTGAGGTTGAGGTTGGGGTGAAGGCATTAGCGAAGGTTGTTGATTTTGTTGAGGCCCCCACCCTTTGGATGGATTGTTTCACTGAGGTTGTTGTGGAACATACTGCTGAAAGGGTTGGTTTACTGGTTGAGGATGATATGAAGGGCTGTAAGGCCAAGTAGGAGGTGTAGACCAGGATGGAGGAGTGGGGGTGTACCAAGGTTGCATGGGTGCACTCTGATTGTTTTGATAGTAAGAGTAAGGTGCACCTTTCATACCTTGTTGATATGACCAAGGGCCTTGAGGCCTTCTCTGGTTGATGAAACAGAGTTGCTCTGGCATTGCTTCCCCACCTTGATATACAACTTTAAGTCTAGGTAAGGAGGGACAATTTTCTGTGGCATGATTCTCCTCACAGACTAAGCAAACCTCTATGCCATTCAGTGGACATTCATTTCTTGGGTGCTTCCTGGTACATCTAGGAAAAAATATGGCCAGGGCTCTCTCCGCTTCCTCTTACTTGTTTTTGACCTTCATTGTGTCCATTTGCAAAGAAAAGGTGTCCAACATGTCACTCTTGAAGTCCTATAGCATGTTTCAAATCTCATGTTTTATGAAGGTGGAAGAGGAAGGGGTATTGGATGTGGTTTGGCCAGCTCTTTCCGTCTTCCTAAATTCCCTAGAATGGTTCTGAAAGATAGTTTTGATTGTTTCATAAGATAGTTGGTAGATATATCCTCCTGATAGCATATTCAAGGTTTCTATAATCTCTTCACTGATCCCTCGAATAAGTACAAGTTTAATTGATGCAGGATCAAGAGTACAGTTGGATCTCTTATAAATTAATTGAAACCTCTCTTCATAGTCCTCTAGGGATTCATCAGGTCCTAGATTCATCCTAAATATTTCATCCTTAGTTTCCTTGGACCTATAGTAGTTTCTATATTTGTTGTTGAAGGGCTCTTCCATCTGTGCCTAGGTAGTGATGCTATCCCCAAGCAGACCCATGAACCAGCGCAAGGCTGCATCCTTAAGGGTGGATGGGAATAGCTTCAACTTATGATCATCAGAGGTGTAGTCATAAGTCCTACAAACAACAAAAAATTAAAACATAAATGTGTCAGCGTCCTCAAAGGTAAGTCCATGAAAGTGTGGAAGAACTGAGGGGCTAATGTTTTTCATCATAGTTTCCCCATCTGCCTCTCTTATGGGAAAGGCTCTCTGGATCCCAGCCATGGTTAAGACAGGTGAAGCAGGTCCCTCAATCGAAATAAGGTCTTCTTCTTCTTCCCCAATAGGATCCTCAAAATATTTAGAAGGCTCTCCTATAGGGGATTCAATCTCACTGCCATTGAAGAAGAGTGAAGGGTGGCTAGGAGGTGATGTGGGGGGTTTTAGGTAAGATTTGCCTTTGAATATTCATACTCCTACGAGGCATGAAAATCAATTTTTTTTGTATTTTTTTCAATATTTCTGAAATGACATGAAAAGAAAGGAAAGTAGAAAAGAAAGCTAAAACAAAATCAAAACATCTAGTAGACACCTCCCCAACAATGGTGCCAAAAAGTGGTGAGCCCTGGTATTGTACTAAGAGTGCTGCAACTCCCAGGGACTGCCCTACTTTACTTTATCAACTCGGGGTTCGTACAAACTTGGAGGTGACAGTGATATATACACAACAGGTGCATTCTGTTCATGTCATCCTCTTCTGCTTTACGAAAGGGTGCTATTTCTTAAACTATGATAAAAACTGAAAAGTAAATAGCTGGAAGGAAAAGTCAGAAAGGAAACTAGTTTAATTTGCAGAAAGGAAATGATGGAAATGAAACTAATATAATGTGCAGAAAGGAAATGACAGAAATGAAACTAATTTAATGTGTAGAAAGGAAATGACAGAAAAGAAACTAAACTAAGTTGCACCTAGCTAGGCCAATCGGTTAAACCAACCCTCCTGATTCTTTGAGCTATTTACCATGATATCATGCTTCTAACCATGCAACTATTCATGATAAACTAAACTTGACAAAGTGTGGCTTGCAATTTGGAGGAAAACGGGCTAAAGGTGCTAATGGAGGGCTCAACACATGAAATAAGGCTTAAAGGTGGAAAGAGCAGATTTAAACCTTACTAAAGCTTTATTATGGCACAATTTTTTTTTGGAGCGGAATGATTTAAAAAGTGTGATGGAAGAGTGGCAATGGAGGGCTAGCAGTGCGATATGTGATATGTGATATCGTAATTGCAATATCGAAAAGCTGGAGGAGTAGCGGAAGTGATGTTCGGGAGTGGGAGTGGGAGCGAAATGAGAAATGCGATGGGGTAGAAGTTGCGAAGTGCGACGGGGCAAAAACTACGATTTGCAATTTGCGGTGTGGCGGAGTAAAAATAATATCACAATCGGCGTCGGGAGCGGTAAGTCTTAAAATAAAAGGGAAAAGGTTGTGAAATACGATTTGCGATGGGTGACGTGGCAGTGGGACTGGTGGCAGAGCGCGATACTAATATCGAAATCAACAGACATGAGCGGTAAGTCTTAAAAGGAAAAAGGAAAAAGATGCGAAGTGCAATTTGCAAAAAGGCGAAGTACAGTAGCAGGAAGTTCGAGGAGCAAGGGCGGAGTGCGATAAAAATATTGCAATTAGTAGATAGGAGCAGTAAGTCTTAAAAGGAAAAAGGAAAAATATGTGAAGTGCGATTTGTGAAAAGGTGAAGTACGGTAGCGGGAAGTTCGAGGAGCAAGTGCGGAGTGCAATAAAAATAACGCAATCGGCAAAAAGGAGCGGTAAGTCTTAAAGGGAAAAGGGAAAATATGCGAAGTGTGATTGTGAAAAGGCAAAGTACGGTAGCAGGAAGTTCGAGGAGCAAGGGCGGAGTGCGATAACAATATCGCAATCGACAAAAAGGAGCGGTAAGTCTTAAAGGGAAAAGGGAAAAGATTCGAAGTGCGATTGCAAAAGGATAACGTGGCAAAGGATTATGGTAAGAATATTGCAATCAGGCTTGGAATGGGAGAGCATAAACATAGAACGCAAGAGATATGCGAATTGCGATGAGAGAAGCTCAATCTAGTCTCCTAAACCGAGTTCATTTAATTGTCAACCAGGATTTGTAAACTGCTGAAGTGAAATGTACCATATGTACCTAGGTGCTTGTTTCCTAGTGCGTTGTGTGTAGTGTTTTGTGATGTTTTGGTCTTTTATGATGTTTTTGGTCTTTTGAAGTTTTGTGTTTACAATGGAAATGCCTAGAAAACTAATGAAAAGAAATTGGTGGTCAAGAACACAGTTGAGCCGAATGTATGGAATGGCAAATGTAATCAAAAACGCTGAAGCAACATCTAAACTATGACTGAATAGAAACAAGAGCTTGATGATGACTTTTTAAACAAATGACACAAACTAGACTTTGAGAAATGATCACTTAAATATGCAAGTTTTCTAACTTAGACAGTTAGACATTAATCATGATGCAACATTCTATTCTAAGCTCATCTATTTCATAACTAATTCCTAGTTCTATTCTGCAATTTCAATTGAAGGTCAGAGTTTATTCTCCAAGAGTTATTGGTTTCTTTTCAGGGTAGTTCTGTTGAGGAAGAGCTCTGTTTATGGTGAGGAATTTGCAGAGATATTTCAGACCTTGTAATGATGTTATCTTCTGTTCCTAAGGTTATGGATCACTGGTGGTTTTCAGAACAAAAAGATATTTGTAAATAATGAAGGCTGTCTTATGAATCCTATCAAATAAAGTGATCTACTGTGCAAAGGGTGACAATGTGACTATGAGATGTAAGTGCAATGAATTAATTTAAACATGAGCTTAAGATGCTTCTGAACTAGAACAATGTTAACTATAAGCCATCATCAAACTTGAAACGAAGTAGCTGGACATGAATTAAATGCAAAATGAAACTCCGGAGCATTCTAATTAACATGCACTATTCTATGAAGTTACACAATCGGTTTGTTCATCATGAGGGATATTTTGGAAGAGTTCCTTCTTGTGGAAGAGGTAGAACAATTTTGACTATGGACTTGTATGCAATTGAAAGAAAATGAACTGAAAGCAAATGAAACTAAGTTGTCACATCACAGTCATATCTTGAGATTCTTAAGGATGTCTTGGAAGAATTTCTTCTTGTGGAAGAGTGATTAGGACAAGTGCAACTGTGATAGTGAAGACTAAAAACTACAACTAATTCCTATGTTACTATAGTTATTCATCATTCATTGTTATGATCTATTGGAAGAATGTCTTCTTGTGAAAGAAATGGAATGAATATAACTACAATATCTAGTTAAAAAAACAAATACAACTCCTATCCTACAGTACCATAGTCATTAAACATTCATCATTTTAATTTATTGGCAAAGTGTCTTCTTGTGGAAGAACTGGAACGAATATGACTACAGTAGCTAGTTAAGAACAAATGCAAATTTAACTCCTCTCCTACAATACCATAGTCATTTAAACATTCATCATTTTAATTTATTGGCAAAGTGTCTTCTTGTGGAAGAACTGGAACGAGTACGACTACAGTATATAAAACAAAACAACTACTAATTCAATATGCAGAACGTAAAGACAGCTAGGAAAAACTTATCTAGTTTACGCAAAAGAAATCCGTTCAAGGGGCAGGGGCCCTCTACCACTTGACGGCATTCGACTTCACAATTAAATCATGCCTTCAAGATAATTTTGTCTGCTCCATTAACGATGCAATAGTTTGAACATAATGCTCTGTGTCTTAAAAGACGTAACACAGAGTTTACACCAAAATCTAGCAACAAATCTACACAAAATTTCTAACTAAGCTCTCGGCCTACTCAAGAGTTTATAAAGTAAATGCAAGTAACAATAATTACAATAATTTAGGAATGATGTCTTCCTAATCCAAATCATCTTAGGAGTCTTTGAGGTGGCTGCGTAAAAGAGAAAAGACACCTGGACTGTGACAGTCCTAGTAGGAGTCTTCCTTCACAAATGTGTTCACACGTGCATAACCGTACCTAGAATTCATTTCCTCTTCCATGACGAGCAACACACCATGTAGGCACGACGTGGATCATGCCCATATGCGTTTTTCCTCAAGAGGCCACCTGGAACATGCTCAAACATAAAGGTAGCTGCAGAATCGCCGGTTAGCTACAGAATGCCTGCATTCTGCAGCTAGTTCCGGTCAAAATGCTTAACAATGGCAACAATCACAAAATTCAACAAGTCAATCATGTAAACCATTCTAGAAGTAATTTTAACTATTTTTATTGATCAATTGGGTTTAAAATGGAAATGGACAAGGGAAAAATGAGGTAAAATGAGGTGAAGGAAAGCACAAATTTGAGGCTCAACATACCCCCACTGCTGTCTCTTTGCATGTCCTCATGCAAATTATCCCATGAATTCTGAGGCTTCTGCAAGGACATCTAATCCCCTTCTTCTCCTTTGTCTGAATGTTAGAGGCCTTCTGGGTTTCCTGATCACAAGTTTGAACCTGAGGTTTGTGAGTGCCCTGATCAACTTTTTGTTCCTTGTCTTCATCTTCTCATTGGTCCTCTCCACTTTGTCTATATGCAGGGATAAGGTTGAGTTCATGTCGGTCTTGAGCTTGATTTGATCTTTGAGAATTTCATTCTCATTTTTAATGTGTCTATTCAACAATTCCAACTCATACCTATCCCTCCTCAATATATCAATTTCAGTTAGTGGAGGACTGGGGGTTCTCTCTTCTCTTTCTGAAGCTGTTCTTTCTAAAGTTTCCACATAATCATAGATTTCCTGTTGAGCAGGATCAATCTCAGGGGTGCCTTCATAAAAATCTTCATCATCATACCCTTCCATGGATGTTTCTTCATCTTCAATATTGATTACCCCTGTTTGTTTGATTGATGTTTTCTTCAGTTTTCCTTTTAATCTGTGGCTTCTCCTAAGTTGAGAGGAACCCTCCCCTTTTTCTATAACAGATTCTTTGATTACCTTCTCTGCCTTGATTTGACTCTTGATTCTAGTCAACTTCTCCAAAATGACTTCTTCACTGCTTTCTTGAACCGGTTTGTCAATTTTACCTTTTGGAGTCCTCCATCTCCTACTTCTCTTTGTGGCCTGTGGTTCAGGTGATAGTTCTTTTTCTTCCTCAAAATGATTTATTATTAAGAAATCATCCCATGTATCATTTGATTTAGATAGATGATGCTCAATTAAAATTTTGACTAACCCATGATGATACAGGGTTGTTTCCAAAAACTGAACTCTTCTCTGAACACAGGAAGCCATTTTCTTCAGACTTTGATACAAGAAATATGGTAAATTCAAATCTTCTCTTAGAAAATGCAACATTAGTCTCATATGGTAGACATAAAATGTCCCATATCTACCCTCACATGTAACAAATTTTTGTAAAAGAAGTAGTATATTCCTCCATTTGCTCTTCAATGTTGTACTGGGAATTCCCTTCTTGAACACACTAACATCCATGTTTGGTGATTTTAAGATTTGTTTCCATGAGTCATTATGGAATTCCCTATTTTTAAACCATCTTTCCCCAGCTCTGGATAATCCTGTAGCCTCTGTTATAAAAACTTCATTAACAGTAAACTTAACATCTCCTATTTCAACCTCAGTGCCTTGGAATGATCTAGCAAATGTTTTGGTGACTTCCTTATGGAAACCATTAAACTTTTCCAAGAATTGGAGCCATCCTATTTGTTGTAGCATCTCCTTGCATTTTGGATAACCTTCTAAATATTTTGATCCTATAGGCTCAATCCTTACGATGAAACCCATGATTTTTCACTATCAATTAACACTCTTCTCTATCCACAAAACAATGGCTTTTACTTTCGGATTAAAATGGATTCAAGCTCTAAATGAAAATGGCTTCAATTTTGGAAGAACATACCTTTGAAATAGCTACAGTCTTAAAAATCTCTGGTTTGTATGCCTCTGTTTGAAAAATGCCTTCGAATCCTCGGACTGATGTACTTCTGTTGAAATTTGGAATAATATGGAAGCAATTTCAATTTTCGAGCTAATGTGTCTCTGATAGACAGTGGTAGATGATTTCAAGTTTCTTTTTGTGCAATACCTCCGTCCTTGATAACAGAAAGACTTCAAACTCAATCACTGAAAAATACTTTTGTTTCTAGTAACAACAGACTTCAAACTTAACCTCGGTCTCTGATAGCAAATGGTATGCTTCAAATTCAACACTTACAGTAACTTTGTCTCGGATAACAACAAACTTCAAAACCAGTCACTACCACACCTATGTCTTTGGTAATAACAAACTTCAAACTTCAATTACTACCACACCTCTGTCTTTGGTAGCAAAGTCTTCAATTTTAGCACCTCTGTCTTTGGTAGCAAAGTCTTCAATTTTAGCACCTCTGTCTTCTGGTAGCAACAGGCTTTAAACTCTACACGACCACAATTCTGTGTTGATAGTGAAAATGCTCCAAACTTCGTTCTCAGTGATATGCTCTCTGTTCATTGAGTTCTCACACCGTTATGCTTCCAATGTACCTCTTCTGTTCTGCCACTGATGATAATAATGCTTCTTCCTTCGGAATGGAATACTGGCTACGGAATGACGTTATGGCAAATGGTCACGGCATAGAGTGGTGGAGTGAGGTGGAGGATTGCATTAATGATTTGAGGAGACGGCGGAGGATTTACGACGGCAGGAAAAATCTTCATCATTAAAGAACTTGGTTAAGAGTCGTGGGAATTTCAAATTCTTTGGCCGTTTCACCGCTCAAATGCTATCGGATAGAAAATTTGAATTGGAAGATTTAATACAAAGTCTGTAGAGGGTTTTGTTTGGTGTTTGATCAATAAAATAATTAAAACAACCTTTCGAATAATTCCACAACTAAACTATGCTAAATTTTTATGAATTTCCATCGTAATTTAAATTTGTTACCTCTGCCCTTTATTTGATGTTTGTGTAGCCTTTTTCTTCTCTGCTCATCTTTGGAGGGATCTTTCACAATTTTCTTGATATTTTTGATTCATGAATTCACTGGATCACTTTGTTGTAATTCTGATGTCTGCTGGTTGATGCCTTCAGGGTTTATAGCTGCCAAAAAGACTGTCGGGCTGCAGAAAAGGTGATCAGCTGTAGAATGTCCACTGAGCTGCAGAATGTTCCTGTAGAATACTTTAATCATGAAAATGAAATGTTTCTGGAAGATGGGTGAAATGTTTATGAAAATGGATGAAATGGATGATGGATTATGAAGTGGATAATGGAATAAGAATGGATTCAGTTCATGGAATGAAGGAACATAAGGGCTGTACTGCAATTCATGGCATATTTTTATTCACTTGCAGCAAGATATCAAATTCTATGTTTTGACATGAAAATGAAGTGAATGGAAGATGGAGTGGAATGAATGGAATGGAATGGAGTGAAATGTGAATGATGGATGAGATGAAGTATGGATGGATAGTGAATGGAGTGAGATGAAATGAATCATAAGTACTATGGCACTGAACTTATGATTTTTATAACAGCTGCTTAGAAACAAAAATGGGAAAAGTTAGAGTGTCAGAGAGACTCTGATTTTCACCCTATCTTTTCTGTATAAACATGCCAATCAGTAATTGGTTTTCATGTTTATACCTTTATTTCTTTATTTTTTATTTTTTATTTTTTTATTTTTATTTTTTTTTTTCAAGAGAGAAATGCTTCAGAAAATTTAATCAAGTTGATGAAGAAGAGAGACTCTTCTTCATTAAATTCACATCATTGTCTCCTTGGAACTTCTTGACAAACTCTTCTCTTGAGAGTGGCTTATGGTATAGCTTCAGTCTATGGCCATTCACAAGAAAAGTGACCTCCTCTTCATCTATAGTTCTAATTTTTACTGCCCCATTATCAAAAATTCGAACAATTTCATATGGCCCAAGCCAATGTGTCTGAAATTTCCCTTGAAAATCCTTGAATTTTGAATCAAACAAGAGAGCCCAATCACCCTCTTTAAATTTCTTCTCTTTGATGTACTTGTCATGCCATCTAGCCCTTTGCCGTTGGACTAGACTTGTTTTCTGAACTGCATCTTGTCTGATCTCATCCAATTCATTAATTTGCTCCAGTCTATGCTTCTGTGCCTCCGTTAGATCAAGTCCTAGATGAACTGCCATCTTGAATGTTTGGATTTGGAACTCTATAGGAAACAAAACTTGCTTTCCATAAACAAGCTCATAAGGAGTATGGCCTGTTGTGTTTCTCCATGTAGTTCTATAGGCCCACAAGGCTTCAGGAAGCCTATCTACCCAATCTCTTGTATGTAAATGAACAGTCTTTGTTAGGATTCCTTGAATGAATTTATTGGTAGATTCCACTTGACCATTTGCTTATGGATGATAAGGAGTAGTTTTTCTATGCCTGATTTTGTACTTCTCCATCATTTGCTCCACTAGCCTTGATGTAAATTGAGCTCCTTGATCTGTAACAATTTCCCTTGGGACACCAAAACGAGTAAAAATATCCTCAAAAAGAAAAGTAACTACAGATGCTTCATTAGCAACAAGTAATGGTTTAGCTTCTACCCACTTAGTAACATAATCAGTGCAAACTAATATATATTTCTTTTGTCTTGATGGAGGACTAATAGTTCCTACAAAATCCAAAGCCCATTTTTCAAAAGGTTCAATGTGTACCTGAGGTTGTAATGGCATCTCACCTGAAGGAGAAGGTTTCCCTACCCTTTGGCAACTGTCACACCTTTTGACATACTCCCTTGCATCTTTAAATAAAGATGGCCAATAATATCCTAAATTAAGGATCTTATAGGCTGTCCTCTTATCTGCAAAGTGTCCGCCACAAGGTTCATCATGACATGCCTTGAGAATTTCAGGCATCTCATCTTCACGAACACACCTTCTAATGATCAAATCTGAACTTGTCTTGTACAACTCATTAGCGACCCATGAATATCTTGCACTATCATTAATGATTTTTCTTTTATCCCTTGCATTCATAATTGAAGGAAATTTTCCCGAAACTAAATAATTAGCAATATCAGCAAACCATGGAGTTTGAGTAGAAACTGCAAAAAGATATTCATCAGGAAATTGATCTTCAACCGGAGTGTCATCTTTGATATTTTGAATTCTAGACAGGAAGTCAGCCACAGTGTTTTGTTTTCCAGGCTTGCAATAATAACAACCATCTTATAACTCTACCATTAGTGATTGATTTATTCATTAAATATCTAATGGCAGAATGATCAGTGTGAATAAAAGTTTCATAGCCGGTTATATAGTGTCTAAATTTGTTAATGGCATGAACAACAACTAAAAACTCTTTTTCAGTTACAGTATAGTTTAACTCTGCAGGAGTCAAATTTTTACTGATATAATAGATGGCATAGGGAATTAAATCTTTCTGTCCCAATACTGCTCCTAGAGCTGTATCGGAAGCATCTGTCGAGATATGAAAAGGTAACTTCCAGCTAGGTCCCCTTAATATAGGTGCTTCAGAAATTTTGGTTTTCAGGGTTTCAAAAGCTAACTGGCAATCAGAAGTCCACTTAAATTCACAATCTTTGGTGAGTAATTTGAAGAGAGGAGATGCTATTTTTGTGAAGTTTTCTATAAATCTCCGATAGTACCCCGTAAATCCTAGAAAACTTCTTACATCTCTTTGACAACTTGGAATGGATAGGTTAGAAATAACTTCAACTTTCGCTTCATCAACTCTAATCCCATCCCCCGAAATGTGGTGCCCTAAAACAATACCTTCAGTGAACATCATAAAACATTTTTCATGACTAAGAGAAAGGTTTGCTTCTTGACATCTTTTTAAGACCTTTTCCAAGTTTTCTAAAGCCTCTTCAAATGTATCCCCATAAACCGTAAAATCATCCATGTACACCTCTACACAGTCATGTATCAGATCAGAAAAAATTCCTAATACTGCCCTTTGGAATGTTGCAGGTGCATTGCACAATCCAAATGGCAATACTCGGTAGGCATAAGTACCCCAAGGACAAGTAAATGTGGTTTTATCTTGGTCTTCAAGTGCTACTTGGATTTGATTGTAACCACTAAATCCATCCAGGAATGAAAAGTACTTTTTACCCGCTAATGTATCTAATACTTGATCTATGAAAGGTAAGGGAAAATGGTCTTTAAGAGTAGCTTTATTCAGTTCTCGGTAGTCAACACACACCCTCCACTTTCCATTTTTCTTAGGCACAATCACCAAAGGAGAAACCACTAACTATCTGAAATAGGATAGATGAAATTAACATTTAATAATTTTTGCAGTTCTTCCTTGACAATTTCCCTAAGATTTGGATTCATCCGTCTTTGAGGCTGTCCGATTGGTTTGCAATTTGCCTCTATATAGATGTGATGAGTACAAGTCTTGGGACTTATCCCTTTCATGTCAGTGTATTCCCATGCATATGCAGAAGAATGTCTCTGTAATACTTTGACTAGTTCTTCTTGTTGAGATTTTTCCAGGTTTTTATTTATGTTCAAGGTTTTGCCTGGAAAAATTTCACTTGTAGAACTGCCAAATTTGTCCATAGAATGAAGAGACATCTGTCTAGATGACAAGAACTCAATATTGGATTTCTCTTGAAATGATTCTTGTTTGTGCTCTGGAGAAGATTCAAAATTTTCTAGAGTATTCAGAATTTGATTATCTTCACTAATTTCTGAAATTGTGAAGAGTGGTTGCAAGTATTCTTCATCCTCTATCCATTGAGTGTCATCTAGATCTGTAATTGTCCTAGCTGGAGGATATAAAGTGAATTTCTTTGTTGAACTTCCATCAGAAATATACATATCACCGAACCTACAACTAATAAAAGCATCAGCTGTAGCCAACCAAGGTCTTCCTAGTATAACAGGATGGCCTCCTAGATTATTCTTGGGTGTAAGGATCATGAAATCCACAGGGTACTCCCAAGAGTCTAGGGACACTGAAATGTCTTCTATTACCCCATCTGGTCTGATCACAGATCTATCTGCTAGTTGTAATAGTGTGGGTGTAAAGAGAAGATTAGGAAGTTTCAGTTTGTCCATGATTTGTCTACTCATGATATTTATTGCTGCTCCTAAGTCAATGAGTGTGTTTTGAATTTCAATCCCATTGATGTGAATTTTGACAACTGGATTTCCTGGGTCAAGGTACTTTGGAATAGTAGTCTTACCCATCATAATATCTGCTATTTGTCCTACCAGTTGAATTTTCTTGGTTTCTCTTATTCTTTTCTTTGTTGTCTTCATACTCAACTCCTTTATTGTTTTGGCTAAATTTGGGATTTCCTTGATGGCTTGCAATAATGGAATTTTAATGCAAACATTTCTCAATTCATCCAAGAAATCATAATTAGGCACCATTATTTGTTTTTCTACACCTTTGTCAATTTGTAATCTTTCCGGAAAGGGAGGTATAGAAGTAGATGTGGATGGTTGCTCTAATACCGGAGTTGGGCTTATTGGATCTTTTTGTTTCAGTTTTTCAATGTTTTGGCCTTGAAAGGATGTTTCTTCCTCAAGACTTTTATTAACCCGTAGGGAGTCTTCCTCAGAATTATCTTGTTCTTGTATGATCACGGAAGGTTTCCTCTTCTCAAGTATCCTTCCAGACCTAAGTTGAACATCACTAAGGTCTAGAGGAGTAATTAAATAAGTTGGAAATTGTTGTCCTTCTATCATGTATGTATTCTGAGGATTCTTATTATTGGGGTTTGGTATAGGCTGAGCTGGTAATTGATTGGATTTTTGAGGGAATGGTAATGGAAGTGGTTGATTTTGATGAGGTTGGTTCAAATGATGTTGTTGAGAATTTTGTTGAAAATTTTGTTGAAGATTTTGAGGAAAATTTTGTGGATATGGTGGATAGGATGGTGGATACTGATAATATGGAGAGTATCTTCCATAGGGACCTTGTGATCCTTGTGCCCAAGCTTGAGATTGATTTTGAAATTGGGGCCAAGGTTGCCGCCAAGAATTCCAAGGTGGAGGTTGATTATACATTTGATCATGAAATCCCTGTGTCTGAGATCCCTGCCAAGGTCTTCTAGATACAAAGTTAAGAGATTTTGTGGAATCTGTAGGAGTTTCTTCTTGAAAAACAGCCTTGAGACCAGGAAGAGAAGGACAATTCTTGGTCTCATGTTTCTCGGAACAAATAACACAGGTTTCTACAACTTTTACATCCAAAGGGCACTCTCTCAAGGCATGTTTCTTCCTACATTTGGGACAAAAGATTGCCAAGGCATCAGATTCAGCCTTTTGCTTTTTTTGTATCTTGAGGGTGTCTATTTGTTCACTAAGACTCCCTAAGATGTCAGATTTAAAATCATCAAGCATGTGTCCTATTTCTGATCTACTTACTGTCCCAGAAGCAGATTTACTTGCTCTTGCAAGAGCAGGATCTCTTGGACCTTTGACAGTTTTGGATTTCCCTCTGGAAAGGTTGATACATAACTCGGATATTTCAGGTAATGTGAGTTGTGATATATCCCCTTTTCCCATCATGTTAAGGATATCCAACCATTCATCCCTAATGGTTTTCAACAAAAGAGATTTTAAAGTGTCTTGATCTAGGTTTTCCATTTGTGCCCTTTTTATGTTGTATTTAAATCTTTCCAACAAATCTTCTAAGTTTTCATCTTCTTTTTGTAACATCTTGAACACTTCTTACTTATGATTAACCGGCATACAATAATCCAAGTATCTCTCTAGAAATGCTTGTTTCATGTCTTCCCATGTCCTAATGGAACTACTGCTTAAGCTCATAAACCACTTCAATGATGCTCCTTTCAGAGTTGAAGGAAATAATTTTAATTTTTGGGCATCTTGAAGGTAGTCATAAGTCCTACACAGTACTTCAAATTCGAATAAGAAAGTTTCAGGATCCTCAGTTTTAAGTCCATAGAAGTTCGGAAGGACAGAAGGTGAAATGTTTTTCATGGTTGTATTGGTTTCTCCATCAAGTATAGGGAATCCAAAAGAGCTTCCTATTCTACCTCTTCCTCCATCTACACCTCTACCTCCTCTTCCTCCTTCTCCTCTACCTCTACCTCTACCTCCTCCAAATGTGTTTTCTCCATTAACAACTCCTCCTCCTCCTTCTTCTGCCATGGTTGACTCTCCTGTGGAAGTAGAAAGATTTGTATCCTCAACAAAAGTTTTTGGATCATCTTCTATGGCAGGTTCAATGAATGAAGTGGAAGGTTTCTCTAATGGAATAGGTGACCTTAGATCTTCTAGAAGTCCAGGATCAGTAAAGGATGGAAGATGGGTTTGAGTTGAAGGTGTACTAGTTCTGGATCTAGATGAAACAAGTGGTGTTCTAGATGTCAAACTTCTGCCTCTGCTGCTTATAAATCTTCCCCTTGAATCTATCTCCCTACGCATAAAATTGTTTTTGGATGCTAAGAAACAAAGGTTACCTAGTTTTCACTTCCCCGGCAATGGCACCAAAATGTTGTGTCTCAATCTAGTCTCCTAAACTGAGTTCATTTAATTGTCAACCAGGATTTGTAAACTGCTGAAGTGAAATGTACCATATGTACCTAGGTGCTTGTTTCCTAGTGCGTTGTGTGTAGTGTTTTGTGATGTTTTGGTCTTTTATGATGTTTTTGGTCTTTTGAAGTTTTGTGTTTACAATGGAAATGCCTAGAAAACTAATGAAAAGAAATTGGTGGTCAAGAACACAGTTGAGCCGAATGTATGGAATGGCAAATGTAATCAAAAACGCTGAAGCAACATCTAAACTATGACTGAATAGAAACAAGAGCTTGATGATGACTTTTTAAACAAATGACACAAACTAGACTTTGAGAAATGATCACTTAAATATGCAAGTTTTCTAACTTAGACAGTTAGACATTAATCATGATGCAACATTCTATTCTAAGCTCATCTATTTCATAACTAATTCCTAGTTCTATTCTGCAATTTCAATTGAAGGTCAGAGTTTATTCTCCAAGAGTTATTGGTTTCTTTTCAGGGTAGTTCTGTTGAGGAAGAGCTCTGTTTATGGTGAGGAATTTGCAGAGATATTTCAGACCTTGTAATGATGTTATCTTCTGTTCCTAAGGTTATGGATCACTGGTGGTTTTCAGAACAAAAAGATATTTGTAAATAATGAAGGCTGTCTTATGAATCCTATCAAATAAAGTGATCTACTGTGCAAAGGGTGACAATGTGACTATGAGATGTAAGTGCAATGAATTAATTTAAACATGAGCTTAAGATGCTTCTGAACTAGAACAATGTTAACTATAAGCCATCATCAAACTTGAAACGAAGTAGCTGGACATGAATTAAATGCAAAATGAAACTCCGGAGCATTCTAATTAACATGCACTATTCTATGAAGTTACACAATCGGTTTGTTCATCATGAGGGATATTTTGGAAGAGTTCCTTCTTGTGGAAGAGGTAGAACAATTTTGACTATGGACTTGTATGCAATTGAAAGAAAATGAACTGAAAGCAAATGAAACTAAGTTGTCACATCACAGTCATATCTTGAGATTCTTAAGGATGTCTTGGAAGAATTTCTTCTTGTGGAAGAGTGATTAGGACAAGTGCAACTGTGATAGTGAAGACTAAAAACTACAACTAATTCCTATGTTACTATAGTTATTCATCATTCATTGTTATGATCTATTGGAAGAATGTCTTCTTGTGAAAGAAATGGAATGAATATAACTACAATATCTAGTTAAAAAAACAAATACAACTCCTATCCTACAGTACCATAGTCATTAAACATTCATCATTTTAATTTATTGGCAAAGTGTCTTCTTGTGGAAGAACTGGAACGAATATGACTACAGTAGCTAGTTAAGAACAAATGCAAATTTAACTCCTCTCCTACAATACCATAGTCATTTAAACATTCATCATTTTAATTTATTGGCAAAGTGTCTTCTTGTGGAAGAACTGGAACGAGTACGACTACAGTATATAAAACAAAACAACTACTAATTCAATATGCAGAACGTAAAGACAGCTAGGAAAAACTTATCTAGTTTACGCAAAAGAAATCCGTTCAAGGGGCAGGGGCCCTCTACCACTTGACGGCATTCGACTTCACAATTAAATCATGCCTTCAAGATAATTTTGTCTGCTCCATTAACGATGCAATAGTTTGAACATAATGCTCTGTGTCTTAAAAGACGTAACACAGAGTTTACACCAAAATCTAGCAACAAATCTACACAAAATTTCTAACTAAGCTCTCGGCCTACTCAAGAGTTTATAAAGTAAATGCAAGTAACAATAATTACAATAATTTAGGAATGATGTCTTCCTAATCCAAATCATCTTAGGAGTCTTTGAGGTGGCTGCGTAAAAGA
>JAXQQM020090712.1:0-37999 GCA_034641835.2 Pinus albicaulis
TTTTCGCAGCAAATTAATGGGGCTACCTACATATGCAACGCACTTAGGCCCCTTAGAGCCTATATTGGTGAGCTCCTACATGTTTAATAATAAGCTTCAAACCATGTAAAATCCTTGCTTTGATGAAAGTCACTTGTTTGATTCATGTTGTTTCCTGTCTTAGGGCATATAGCAACTGAGATGATAGGGAATGATAGACCCTTTGATCATCAGTCCTGGAGATGATGCCCAGTTAACCAAGTCATTGGGAATGGTGCCCAAATTGACCTATAATACAAGTGACATTCCCACAATGGCCACCACACTAGGGTAATGACCTTCTCAACTGCTTGAAGGATGGGAGGTCTCATCATGAACCAACCTAATCAATTTGCTACAACTCTGGTGAGTGGCACTATGGTTATCTGGCTATCATACCAGCATGGTGATATCTCCACAAAATTGGAAGAATAACTACTTTTACATAAATATCCTACCTCATTTTTCAGGTTAAAATGGAAACTTTGTCAAGGCTATGAACGCTTGCTGGCAGCAGTGGCTCTGCTTATGGCATGAGAGTATGTTTCAACAATAGCCAATTTCTCTTACCTATACCTTATCTTCCATTTTTTCCATAAGCCACTACTCGAATTAGTGATAATTCTAATCTACCACATAAGTAACTATAAGGGAGATATGCTTACATGTTTGAACTTCGGGATGACAACACTAATAATTACCTATCTCAGTCTTGCTTCTATACCACTTTATCATTAAAGAAGGACATCATATCATAATAATACTTATACTGATTTCTCCCCCTATCCGGTCACTTCCACACGAGATGCACTTATGTCAAAACTTCCAAGTCTGACCTTTAAATGCATATGCTCTTAATTACCCAATTACTCCTCATCCCTTGAAACTTGAAAGCCATGGCCTCCTCTCTCATGTATAGGCTATGATTATTGAATCTTGACATTCCCCCCATTTGCATTCATGATTGGCCAAATCCCTCTTGTACTTGAGGACATGGACTCCCTTACTTTGACAAAGGGGGTGTAATTAGTCATAAATAAGCATGCAAATTTCCTGCACAAATCTCGTTAGATATGATGATAAGACCAAAGGAGCATCACAATTAAGGTATGAAGTTACTTGCAAAAGGCTGCAATATCCCTTTCTCTTGTATACAATATTCATTCTAAACAATAGAGCCGAAAGAGAATACAATTAGAAGGAGAAATTAGCTCAGGAAAGCACACCATCCATGGGAGGAAGCTCTCTCTAGAATGAACCTTCAAACTTCCTGATTTTAGATGCAGCTAGTGCTATCCTCCAGCGAGCTGGTTGGTTTGCATATTTACATCGATTACAAGGATTTGATACAGAAGTAGCAATTGAGTTCCTACAAAACCTACAAGAGGGACATACTAGGCTCAAGGGAAGAGTTATACTGGTCACAAAAGAAATTATTGTTGAAGTCTCCGGAATACCAGCAGAAGGAGAGAGATGGACAGAGAAACATCTTCTCTTATGAGAGGCAGTCACAGCATATCAGGATTCAGAAGAGCCATTGGAGTGAAAAGGAAAAGGGATTAACCCTACCTATCTACATCAATCGTGGCAGGAACTGACGACATTCATCTTGAGATTCTTTACATGCAATGGATGCCGAGATGTGGTAAAACCTCGTCAACTTAAACTATTAACTGTGCTTAAACAAAATATTTCAATTAACCTACCTACTTTCTTAAATTCTATATTGCATGACATTGTTGTTCGAATAAGAAAACCTAAAAACCCACAAGCAGTTGTCATTCACCACAGGCTAATCAAACTAATCACCATACATGAGTTGGACAAGTAGTAGATAACCTGGGGCAACTTTGTTAACCCTGCCACACAGGTACCTGAGGAAAACCCTGGCAAAACCGAAATTTAGCTCCCTAAGATGAACATACCTAGAAGGAAAAGGACTCATGCCTCAACTTCAAAACTAAGCAAGAAAAAGCAGTCCATAAGACTTCAAGGAACCTTGAACTTCATAGAGGAGGCAGGGCCATCCTACTCACTACCCTCAAGCCCTCAAAACGCACCCTTGCAAGACTATGAGGAAGAGATGGCTCGAGTCCTGGAGAAAATTAGGGTAGCCCATGAATCTAGAAGCCTATCAGAGGCCAAAGAGAAAGAGGAACCTTTAGACAAATCTGCCACTCCTAGCAGTTCTGGCCGCACCGAGGTACTACCCCACTAAGAGGAATCACAGGACTTTAGGGCTCTGTCCCCTATCAAGAATTATGAGGTAAATAGAAAAGACCGGAAAGAAGGGAGAACGGAATCAGAAAATCAGTTGGGAGACACCATCCCCTTGGAGCAGAACATAAGCATGGAAACAGTTCCTTTGACACCTAGGGGTAACACTTCCTCTCCTAGCCAAGACCCTCATACAGAAGTAAAATCCGAAGTACAGGTAGAAGACACCACCAGAAGAAAACCCAAAATTGGCACCGCCATACCTTAAAAGAGGTTTATGCTCCTCCACTGCCTACTGAATCTAGACCAGAAGAAAATTTAGCCGAAAATAAATTCAAGAAATTAAGAAGAACCTGAAAAACGCTAAGGAAATTGGTAAAACATTTGAGGTAGCAATTAAAAGAGCTAAACACGACCCGGAAGCCTAAGAAAGAATTGACCACAGCAGAAACCCAAACAGAATTGATCACCAATTACAGATGTCACTAAAGTTGGCTGCGATTGACCTAGGCAGAGATCATCGAGGGTCAATGGTGACCGGCTCACAGATCATGGAGGTCACGCAATGATCTAGTAGATACTACTGAGGTTGAGATGCAGACCGAATTGGCAAGCACCATTGAGATCGAGATACAAACAGACATGGTGGACACTTTTGAGGCCTCTGTTCAAACTAAGCAAGAATTCACTAATGAAAAGGGAACCCAAATGGAGGAAACCCCTACCTATGCCCCTCTAGTTGAAATAGTTGTCAATCAAAAATGGTATAATGAATTAATTCGAACACAGAATGGGTTGGCACAATGCAAAAAGGAAGTAGTACCAGCACAATAATATCAGGCACTACTAAAGAAACTCACAAACCTTTCGACCATAGAAGATGAAACATTTTCCCAGCTAAGAGAGGAGCAGGCAAAGGTAAAAAGGGCACAAGACCAGGTGGATCAAGCCAAGAAAAAAATAACTACGATTTTTTCTCGATATTCTGATGCACTAACATGTAGGGCACCAGCCACCAACTATGCCCTATTCCTAGTGGAGCGATATTTACTACTGAAAATCAAGGCCGTTAGGGCCTGGAAGCCCACAACTTTCAAAACCATAGAATAGTTAGTCCATTGCAGCAATGATCAATATGAATAGGTCCAAATCCTTTTATGTGAACTTTACATGCACAACTTCTTTCTAGAAGAGGACAGGGACAACAATCCTAGTTCCTTTATAGGAGATGTTTAGTTCCAGGCCTTCCTCTAATTCTCTAAGAACCAGATTAGGTGGGCCAAAGTGTAATGTTACTTTTTCAGAAACATTGTCAATCAACAAAGAAAATCTATTCCAGAGATAGACTACAGGGGCATTTACTGGATTTGTCACATTTAAAAAAAGGATGAGCTCCAGAGGCTACCTATCCCACTAGCAGACTCTGTCTATAGAGCGATTGTCAAAAGACAATATCCCCAATAGGTAAATACAACCAGATTGGGAATCTCTTAAGATAACCCCCACATTGCAACTACAGCAATAACAAATACATCAAATGGAAAATAGTAGTGATTCATATACACATGAAATGCTAGAGAACTCAATGGCCATCATAATAGATCATAGCAGCAATAAAATATACAACTCCTTGAGGAAATGATCACTCAGGCAAGGCACAACAACCCTCAAGAAAATTGTGCATGCACATATGAGAAACATTGTTGTATATAGAAAGCCCTAGGCCATGACTACGCAGTTTATAGAGGTATTGCTGTATAAAACATAATAATATAAGGATATAGCAATATGAGGCTCAAATAAATTGGGGGAGCATGATCTCAACCCCTGAAAATACAATACATCAATCCTTTAAAAGGATTGGCTAAAATCTATACAAAAATGGCATTTTGCAGAAATGTCGGAGTTGCTGGGCAGCAGCAACTCAAGAATTGGAAATGCATGGAGAAGGATGAAATGGTTGCAACAAATTAAGAACCCCCCTTCCAATAGAAATCTGAAGGGAAAGGCTGATTCTTTCACCCAAGACTTCTCCTGCAAGTGACTATGAATCCCTCACATCAAATCTCCTCTCTGAATAACGTTGTCTACTGAAGGGACTGCGCTGCTAATGATGGAATGTGGTTGGCCTAATGCCAAAGATGGTGGGATATGCTCAAGAACCACCTTTGCTGATCCTCCAATGAATAGAACCTCTCTCCACTGAAAAACAAGTTCTGGATGGTGTGTGGAAACCTCCCCAGCAACACCCAACAACACTGCACAATATCTGCTGCAGAAACTGCGCTGATGTAGATGGCTGAAGCTATGGCCTGAATGCCAGAATATGGGGAATGGAGTGCAATCCTTCATGAGCTACTCAAGAAGGAGAGGAATTCCTAAACAGGACTCCCTCGTACCCGAAGGCACTGCAGCTCTGCTAAACAGCAAGAGGCAGCAACAAGTATTCAAGACTCAAATGTAAAATGATCAAATATGTCCACAATGGCTACCTTGCTCCTCTTTTATACAATGAGCCTTCCCTCCATGGACCCTATTTCGAATTAGGGTTTCCTCTCTCTAGAAACTTCCCTCCTATGTTGTCCCACATAATGCTTTCCAACTCATGCCAACGCAGTTTGACTTGGTCAACCTTGGCCAAGCATGTATGCAAAAACCTCCTTTCACACATGGAGGTGTGAAATCCAGCTCCAATATGATCCTCTTTCATACTTAGAGGATTTTTATTCTCTAATGATGCAAATAATGGGTCCCCTACCCATTTTATTCATCTCCTTAACAAAAATTAATGTTCCATAAAATTTGGAACATTACAGTTCTCCCCTCTCAAAATATTGCTTGCCCTCAAGAAATTGCAAGGATGAACTGAGTTTATTTCTGCCCTTCCTCCTGTAGTATCCTTATGTGACGATCTCCTCAAGGAAAAAGGATGCCATATCAACAATCAAGTCTCCAAACTGTCCCTCCAGCAAATGCAATCTAGCCTTGGGGTGAACATTCCCAAATAGCTATCATGCAGAAAAAAATATCCATGAAGGAAAAAAGAGTTGTCCAAGGGCCTCCTTGAGGCATGAGGTCTGATATATAATGGGACTGATCATCCCCATGTGAATCTCTCATCCCCAAGCCATCAATCATAAAAACAATCTACCTCCGAACAAGGCAACTCATGGAAAATCTCCCTCCACCTTGAGCTCCGGAAATGAAGGTGGGCTGAAATATTATCATGGCAAGCACTATAACTTGCCCCATGTTGTCCTCTTCCCCACTTATGACAAGTGTGGAGTGTATGCTGATCCTGGGATGCAAAATTATTGCCCTCAAGTGGCAAAATGAAGAGCAATCCTCCAAAGATCTTCCCTCCATCAATGATAATCTGGCTGGCCCAAGACATGTCATCTATGATGAATAGGACAAAATCACCATAGAATGCCCCCCCCATGACATGTTGCTATAGATTATACCATGTGCAGCAAAATTCAAACAATGTCTCATTGGGTTACAACGCAATCTCACCCACTGTAGCTACAAAAAAGAACATGGCATGCATTGTACAGAAAATATCACCTCTACTACTGAACAGTAAATAGATGAGTGAATCAGAAATACAAAATCAAATACATTCCCATATACTTAAAATGGATGGATATCATCATCAGACTCGTGGTCCACCTCCAGAGAAAGCAAATAAGTGGCTGTGGTGACCATGTCTCTCCTCATGCTCCCATTAGAACATGCCATGCATAAACTGTGGGAATCACCTTCCCTCAAGGACACATCAACCTCATGTGTCAATATTCTGATCATGCTTCCAATAATGTGGACAATATCAGCAAATGGAAACATTCTCCTCATCAAAAATAGAGGAAGTACTGATGGTTTTACATGATGCTTGATGGCACCAACAGTCTCCCAAGCAGCAACAACGCAGTTTTTCAAACTGTTGCTTCAGAAATTTATATGGAAAAATGTTTCCTAATACATGGTCAAGTATATGAGTTGGATGAACATACATGTAGTGAGAAAAAATTTTCTCAAGGCCACATAAAATATGGTTGTCTCCATCATACAAATTGGCCCAATTTTTATCCATGGAGAAATCTAAAAAGTTTTCCCTCTTGTAGACCATGCACTGCAAAATAATTGTAAGATTACACAATTCAGCCAATGTAAAAAAAGATTTCTTACAATATGTTGGGAGTAAGATGATGTATGCGTCCATGAAAGAACCCTCCATAGTTGTTTGGCATGCTCCCATGAAGAGGAATGAACTAGGTGCTACAAGAAGATCCTTCTTCTCATGCTTGGGTATCCAAGTCAAGAAGAATGTAGCATAGGAATATATGACTCCATCTAATACCGCATCCATCTCACCTCCTCTTTGTCCATCAAGTGCAACAAATATGAAATGATCCTGGGACCTGTGGTTTATGGATCCACCACACTTCCTCTGGGCACACTTCATCCATAGATCACTACTCCAAAGGGACAACGTTGTTGGCCTATACCCATAGGCTCTCATCAATATCAAGCTCCATTCTTTGACATGCTCTTTGTCAAAGATATCTTTCATAATGTTGCAATACATAATAAGCCCCTCCCAAGGTGGAAGTACCTCTCTATCATCAAAATTCAAGGAGAGAATTCCATTTCCTCCTCCTGCAACATCATGCAAAGTATGAGAGCAATTATGCCCTTGCTCTCCCAAGCAAAGCAAAAAAGTATTTTGCTGCCCTCCCATACTTCCATCATACAACTCATGTGATGAAGACACAATGAATGAGCATCACATCAACATCATGCATCCATATGCTATGATGCTCAATGATGAAAGTATCCTACCATCCCTTTTCCATCCTTTTGTTACTCCTCCCATGAGGGCTACCATCCTCCCAAATCAATTCCTGCTCTTTGCATTTCATGAGAGTTTGAAATGCAACTCCTTGGAGACCCCTTAAGAAAGGCCTCTTTCCCATGACTATGTTGGACCCATGAGGATCCAAATGTGATGGAGGTGATGTCTCCTCTCCTCCCATGTTCAACAGCATTGTTGGTTCCTCCAATGATGTAGCAGCTGTCTCTTCCTCCGGTTTTACAATTTGCTTCATGATTCTTCATGGAGGTGTCATGGTTGAATTCATCCTCCAAAATTTTACACTCCCACCTTGAAGGCTGAATGAAAATCATCAAATATGTATGAGGATGAGAGTTCTTCTCCTCCTTGAACCCTTTGCACAACGCAATGCAAACATGAAGCCCTAAAGTGGCCATGTGATTTGATCCTTGGACCTCTTCATATGAAATTCCACCATCCTTAAGAGTAATTACTGAAATAGAAAGTGGAGCTTTACTCATACCTTGGTGGATCTTGGGACCTTCTTGTGTGGCTGCAATGGATTTTTCTTCTAATGCAATGGCTGCCTCATCCATAGATGTAGAAGGCTGCTCCTCCAAAGCTGTAACAGCATTAGTGCATTCCTCCTCCCATGGTGGTGTGAGCTTCTCTTCCTTGGTTCTTTCTCCATCAAATGTTTGGATAAACCTTTGAGGAAATTCTATAAAATAACTCTCCCTTGAATGGACCAAGGGTTTGAACCACCAAACAAAGGTTTCCTCCTCCATGTATAGCACTGCTATCTCCACTGCTTCTTTCTCTGCCACTAGATGCGGCAATAAAAATGCCTCCAGCTTCTTCTCCCAAGCCCTAGTTGAAGTAACCCCATCAAATGTAAAAAATAGAAGCCTATTGCTTCCTTTTTCCACAAGGCCTTCTCTCCTCCATCTGCTGAATAGACTATGGGAACGTTGTAGCTCCCCTGAATGCTACAGAATGGAGTTTATAGTCACCCAGGTACTTGCTTAACATCTGAAAATCCAAGCATCTCCCATGCTGGTCTTCAAGAGAATAGGAAGTGTATGGATCTTCCTCTTCTCCCCTGTTCTTCTCCTCCTCCTCAGGGAGGCTCTTCTTTATTCCAAAAATAGATGAGATCAATATCATCTACTTCATTATTCTCCTCTGAAATCAAACTCACACGTTGTGCCAGTTCGATGCTCTGATACCACTGTTATGTTCATTTTTCAGAAACATTTTCAATCGACAAAGCAAATCTATTCCAGAGATAGATTACAGGGGAATTTACTGCATTTGTCACCTTTAAACAAAGGATGAGCTCTAGAGGCTACCTGGCCCACTAGCAGACTCTGTCTATAGAGTGATTTTCAAAGGACAATATCCCCAATAGCGAAATACAACAAGATTGGGAATCTCTTAAGATAACCCCAACATTGCACCTACAGCAATAACAAATACATCAAATGGAAAATAGCAGTGATTCATATACACATGAAATGTTGGAGAACTCAATGGCCATCATATTATATCATAGCAGCAATAAAATATACAACTCCTTGAGGAAATGATCACTTAAGCAAGGCCCAAAAAGCCTCAATAAACTTGTACATGCACATATGAGAAATACTACTATATATAGAAAGCCCTAGGCCATGACTGCGCAGTTTATAGAGGTACTACTGCATAAAATATAATGATACAAGGATATATAAATATGAAGCTCAAATAAAGTGGGGGAGCATGATCTCAACCCCTGAAAATACAATACATCAATCCTCTAAAAGGATTGGATGAAATCTGTACAAAAATGGAATTTTGCATAAATGCCGAAGTTGCTGGGCAACAGCAACTCAAGAATTGGAAATGGATGGAGAAGGCTGAAATGTCTACAAAAACTAAAGAATCCTCCTCCAATGGAAATCTGAAGTGAAAGGCTAATCCTTTCACCCAAGACTTCTCCTCCAAGTGAATGTCAATCCCTCACAGCAAATAATCACAAATGATAACGTTGTCTAAGAGAGGGACTGCGCTACCTCTAATGGAAAGTGGTTGGCCTGATGCCAAGGATGGTGGGATATGCTCAATAACCACCTTTTCTAATATCCCAATGAATAGAACCTCTCTCCAGTGAAAACAAGCTCTGGATGGTGTGTGGAAACCTCCCCAGCAACACCCATCAACACTGCACAATATTTGCTGCAGAAACTCCGCTGATGTAGATGGATGGAGCTATGGCCTAAATGCCTGAGTATGGAGAATGGAGTGAAATCCTTCATGAGCTACTCAAGAAGGAGAGGAAATCCTCAACAGGACTCCCTCGTGCCCGAAGGCACTGCAGCTCTGCTGAACAGCAAGAGGCAGCAACAAGTCTCCAAGACTTGGATGTAAAAATGATCAAATATGTCCACAATGGTTGCCTTGCTCCTCTTTTAAACAAGCGAGCCTTCCCTCCACGGGCCCTACTTCGAATTAGGGTTTCCTCCCTCTAGAATCTTCCCTCCTACGTTGTCCCACATAGTGCTTTCCAACTCATGCCAACGTAGTTTGACTTGGTCAACCTTGGCCAAGCATGTATGCAAAAACCTCCTTTCACACATGGAGGTGTGAAATCCAGCTCCAATATGATCCTCTTTCATACTTAGAGGATTTTTATTCTCTAATTATGCAAAGAATGGGTCCCCTACCCATTTTATTCATCTCCTTAACAAAAATTAATGTTCCATAAAATTTGGAACATTACACAAAGCCTATAACATCTTCCAAAAGAGAGAACATGGTCTAGACCCGTGGGTCAGAGGAGAGCCTACTAAACCCCTGCGGTTGTTCATCCAACACAAGAATTTCATGCGAAGAAAGGGTGTAAGGACCAAGCTGGGACCCATCCATAAATACATTATAGAAAATGGCTGGGAATATTTCGGAGACATTCAGAAAGTAGCCCTGGCAGTAGCCAAACAAAGATGGATGGCCTCCACAAACAATGTAAAGAATATGGAGCCATTTGGCTACAAAAACTTCAAAGAATCCGCCTCCAGATTCCTCTCATATAGTAACCTGGTATTCAACATGGGTCCTGCATGGTTAGGGTGCAGGTATAGATGTCCTCTTATCTGGTACCCCCTGAGGGTTATGATCATGACTACAAACTACCAGAAGGGCACACAAATGTTTCCTTTGCAAGAATTAGACAAAAATAGGGTTTCAAAGCATACAAGGAAGAATTCTATCCTGCCTACTCCTTAACACAGTTGCATCTCAACCATTTGTTTGCATGAGGACCTGCAAATAGGTAAGCGGGGGAGTATTTTGGGCCGGAATTAAGGTATTTTTTCACCCTATGATTACTTTGAATTGTGATACATTTTTAGGAATTTTTCCTCATCTTAAAAATAAAGAAAAAGAAGATTTATGAAAATCAGGACAATTGGGCTAACGACAAAAGGAACGTTTTATAACAAAAATTTGACTTATTGTATCTCTATGTACAGGAAAGCAGAGCAGCTGAACCGACGTTAAATGAAAGACAGCTGACAGACAGAGACTCACGGAATCTCAGTGACTCCCAGAAACTGACAAAAGGCTGAAAGATAGATCCAAGCCTGAGAACCCAAATGACAACCATGAGCAGCGGGCTGTCATTTGGAAAATACCATCCCATTGTGTGAAAATGCCTTTAAAAGGACCAAGGATGAACTAGATAGGGAAGTTGAATAGGAATTTTCTTATGTAATCAACGTATGAGGAAAGAACTTTTCAATTGTATCCCTGTATTATCCTTCAATTTAATAAAGAGTTTTGATGTTTTCAACAATAATCTTTTGAGTTTTTCATTGCGTTAGAACTTCTGGTGGTTTGGGCCCAGCCCCTAGGAGTTTCCTCACCAATTTCCATGCTATGCGTTAGTTACATAATTGATGTTCAGTTATCTGATGCAGTTTTTGAATTACCTTTCCACTCGATAAAATAGAAACTCATGAGGTTACAGTCTCTCTTTCATCGAAATAGTTTAGCATTCGTACTTCCTGGTTTACAGTAATGCTTTATTGTTGTTAGATGTTTTCATTTTCTCCCAATGCCTTTATAGTCACTTTATGAATCTTAGAGTAACTACTATTCAATGTTATCTATTTCTAAGAATTAGATTGTTCCATCACTACAAAAGGTGTCCAATTGTTGATTAATTACATAAAGATGTCAATTAGCTAGTTTGCAAAGAGAATTCCATCGCAAAATGATATAAGTAATTTCTTATTCAATTAATTTAGATTTTCGTTCAATTCATTGGAGATGGTGTCATAATACCAGTATCAAAACTTTGGATTCTAGGGTTTCGGTACTTTAAATAGGTCATCATGGAATTTTCGCTATAAATTTTTTTCTATGAAGTTGTAGAAGCTTAAAAAAAACCCGTTTGTGAAGAAAGTCAGAGGAATCTTGTGTAAAAATTTTAGATCTTGGTTCACAATATTTTCAGAGATATGATTTGTGGACGTTAGGTTTTTTGGAGGATCCCTAATTTCATCTCAAAGAGGTGACCTTAGGAAAATCATCATAACTCTCTCTCTGAGCATCAAATTGGAATTTTATAAAATGCGGCAAAAATAAAACAGAATTTAGATTCATGTGTATCAATTTCAGATCCGAAGGAGGAAACAATGACACAGGGGCATGTCGTACAAGTGCTCTACATAACTAGTCCATAATTAGGTCATTGTGGAAAATTGGGCATAAATTTGTCTTGAAGAAACCAAATCAGGTCAGACCTGTGGCATTCGAAAAACAACTCAGAGGGCTACTAAAGGACTAAAGGTAAAATCTTGGGGATCCAAAATTACAAAGATACATCAATTTCAATATCGAGCTCCTTGAAAGAAATAAAAAGGTGTGTATTTTTTTTTTAAATTGCATAAGTAAGTCTTGTTTGAAAATAACTCAAGTGATTCAAGGGCATATTGAAGCATAGACATTAGTATTGGGTTCTAAAATTCCCCCCAAAAATAATTCCACACCCATTACTTCCTCATAAGGCTCTACTATGACTCATGAAGAGGAAGACATGCAACATGATATATCAAAATTATGAGACCAAGTGCAACAAATTTCTCTCTCGCAAAGAGTAAAAAAAAATGAAATGGAATTTTTGAAGAATGTCATGGAGGCTAATATGGATGGTTTGAAGAAAGGCATGGAAGCTAAGATGGATGTTTTGAAGAATTGCATGGAAGCAAAGATGGATGGCATAGAAACTAAGATGGATGACATGGAAGCTAAGATAGATGAAAAAATGAAAGACGACATGGAAGACATGAAGAATGATCTAAAAGCATACATGGAAGGTTTGACAAATTTTATACAAAAAATGATTCCTAATGGTGAAAAGGTAGTACAGGAAACTCATGATGAGAACAACATAAATGTTAATCGTGATTTCATAAACTCTAATGTTAGATTGAAGACCCACCCCACCATATTCCAAAGATCGATATGAGGAAGTTTGATGACAAGGATCCCGTAACATGGATACTACATATGGAGCAATATTTTGATCCGTATATTGTGAAAAACACACAAAAGGTATGCATTGCAACTTTATATTTAGAAAAAAATACATTTGTATATCGATAGTTCTCATTTCCTACCAAAAAATTATCACTTGGTCAATTTTTACGGAGGAAATGATAGAACATTATGAGGACACAAAGAGAAAAACCTTCTTTAGCCAATTGATAAATCTCAAATAAAAGGGTTCAACGGTGGTGCACATTGAGGACTTCCAAAATTCAATATAAGGGTAAATGATACTCCAAAGGAACACAAGATTGATGTATTCATAGGGATTTTAAAGGATAACATCCAACATGAGGTTTTCCTTTGGGAACCTAATTCATTGGAGAAGGCATTCAGGTTGGAAAGAAAAATTGAAAGTAAATTATGGTGACAAGGAATCCTACCACTCACATCTATAAATATGGAATTTTTGCCACTCCTAGACTTCCACAACCTACAAGGTTGGCACCAAAACAATTGGAAGAAAAAATGGAAAAAGAGCTTTGCTACAGTTGTGATAGAAAATACAGTAAAGGTCATAAGTGTGTCGAGAAGAAATTATTCTACATATATTGTGAACAGGAGGAAGAAAATGAACAATAAAATTCAAAAGAAGAGGATATACAATAGGAACCAACCTTAGAGAAAGAAGAAATGAATCCGACCATATCTTGTAATGCATTGGTAGGAATTACCACTCATCAAACTTTCAAGATTAAAGGAAATATCAAGAAGAAAAAAGTAATAGTGTTGATTGATTTGGTTAGTACCCATAATTTTATTCATTGTAAGGTAGCCAAGGCATTGAATTTCTTCCTATACCCACCACTAGAGTGTCAAGTGATGGTTGCTAATGGAGGAACTATAAATTGCTCTGGAAATTCCATAATATCAAGCTAACCATGGGGCAATATGTATTAAATAGTCCATTTTTTTCCATTCCAATGGGAGGTGATGATGTTGTACTAGGAGTACAATGGTTACAATCCTTGGGGACGGTAGCCTTTAATTTTCAAGAAATTTTCTTGAAATTTATTTCGAAAGGAAAGGAAATTGAATTACAAGATATCGTAGGGAAGTTAGGAAAGAGAATAAGCTCTAATGTCATGACAAAGATTCTGAAGAAATAACAACGAGGCGTAATTACACAATTGTGCTCAATTTAAGTTTCAACATCAAAATCATCTATTTTTATAGATCTCCAAAAAATCTTGGACAATCATTCCAAGGTGTTTGAAACTTCCAAAGGACTCCCACCTATTCATGATCATGATTAAGTTATTCATTTGATTCCAGGAAGTGTTCCTCTAAACATCAGGCCTTACAAATATCCTTATGTACAAAAGAGAAAAATTGAATGTATGATTGCAGAAATGTTAGAGGCTGGTATAATTCAACCTAGTCAAAGTTATTTTTCTGCTCCAGTAGTATTGGTGCATAAGAAGGATGGATCATGGCGCATGTGTCCGGATTATAGGGAGCTCAATAAGATCACTATTAAATATAAATTTCCCCTTCCTGTGATTGATGAATTATTGGATGACTTACATGGAGAAATTTATTTTACCAAGTTGGATCTCCGTTTAAGATATCATCAAATTAGAATGAAGACTATATATATTCCAAAAACAACATTTCAAACTGATGAGGGTCATTATGAATTTTTGTTCATGGATTTTGGCCTTACCAGTGCACCTTCTACATGTCAAGGGTGTTTGAATTCCATTTTCAAATCCTTCCTTAGAAAATTTTTGTTAGTATTTTTTGATGATATACTACTCTACAACAGGTCTTGGAAGGATCATGTTCAACATGTTGACAGGATTCTCAAACTATTGGAGGAGAAACAATTATATGGAAAAACATCCAAATGTTTCTTTGGAATACATGAGGTGGAATATCTGGGTCATATTGTATCTGAGGAGGGTGTTAAGGTAGACCCTAAAAAAATTAAAGCCATTAAGGAATGGAAAGTCCCCACATCCATAAAGCCGTTGCGAGGATTTCTCAGGTTAACAGGGTATTATCGCAAGTTTGTTAAGAATTATGGGAGAATAGTGGCACCTATAACAAAATTATTGAAGAAAGATGCATTTTCATGGACTCCTAAAGCAACTAAGGTCTTTGAACATATTAAAGAGGAAATGTGCCTAGCACTGGTCTTAGCTACGCTAAACTTCAAAAAAACCTTTATTTTGGAATGTGATGCCTTGGGAAATGGAATTTGTGTTGTTTTAATTCAAGAAATAAGACCCATTGGATTGGTGCGTCCGTGGAGCGATAAAAATGTGTCTTTGTAACTCCTAATTACCTCACATTAATTGTCAACCCAGGGACGACTTTTTGTTTCAAGAGTGTACTCAGTCTGAGGCGGCTATTTACTCAAGAGTAATGTTTTGCAGTATAGTGCTTAAAAATACAAGAGTAAATGGATGCTTGTCTATAACTAAGTTACTTCAAAAGAATAAATCACACATTCAGAAAACTAGGCAGCTTATCAGTCAAGGGTTCGGCAGCGATAACCCATCCCTTTGGAAACTGATGGAAAGGAAATTAGAGCATAGACCACGGGTCTGGGAGCTAGACAGTGAATGCCAAAGCTCACTACAGCCTTAGATCGTCTCTCACACCAAAACAACAAATGCGAGTAAATGGAACGACAGATAGCAAAATGGAACAACAAATAAAGAATTGAACAGCAAATCTGGAATGGAACGGCAATTCTAAAAGGGAACAGTAATCGAACAACAAAGTAAATGGACAGCAAACTGTAATTAAAGGAATCTGAACAACAAACTCTAATTAATGGAAATCAATAGCAAAGCCAAATTAATAGCAATCTTTACTCTAAGAATAAATCCGACAGCACACGGAAATAGAACGGCATTGATTAATGATAGAATATGAAACAACGTTGGAAAGTCAAATATAAATACACAATGACTTAACACATGGCACACCTTAATAGTAATCTGATCCAATTATCAATCTCAGTTAGAAAGAGTACGACTGCGTTTCAAAGTAGAACAACATTGTTTATAGATCCAACAATCGCAAAGAACATAACTCCCAAGATGAATTCCGTAATGTTAATGAACAAGTGCACAGCACAGAGGCTCTGTAATTAAACAGCAACAGTATTCTGTAAAGACTAGCAGTATTATATCAACACTTAAAAGAACAGTGATACGATGCAGAGTCAATACAATAGTTATGTCTTTAGAAACCTTAATAAATTAAGCATAACAGAGCATGTGATGTAAACTAAACAACACATCAGATTACCAAATAACGCTAATAAGCAAAACCACGCATAAACCAAGAAGATAATATACAGCAGCAGCACAATCCACCAGAGGCTGGGCCCTTAGCCGCCAGTGGATGCTGCTGGGCTACTTCAGAATGAAAAGAATGAATGGCAACCAGATTTATATTAAAATATCAAAGCAGAGTTATAGTGGATTACAACAAGAAATCTCTCCATCTCTCAGCCATTATCCATTCTCTCTGCCATCCTCAATTCTGAATCTCTAATTCATCCTCAATTCCATCATTCGAATCCATCCCTGAAGTCCTCCTCCTCTCTGATCTCTGTTCTGATTTAAATACAAAGAGAGCAGAGAGTGGTTACAATAGAGATAATTACAACATGATTCTATTACAAAATTGGATTGTTTCCAACCAATTGATCAACAAGAAGATATATTTCCATCCATCTCTCAACAAGAGCAAGACGAATTTGGCTTTGCAGCTGAGATTTGGAGGACGGCCGCAACAACAAATCTGAGAAAATCGTGCTCAAAGAACCCTGCGTTTCTCTCAGTACAAGCCGAATTTGGGCAAACCGTTCTTTACTAAAGTTAATTGGGTCCGTTCTGAACAAAACCCATGTTCCAGAGTTTCCAGATTCGTCTTCATTTGCTCATAATCTCAACCGCAAAACTGTCACTCCTTATTCCAGCGCATTTCTGAGTTGGCACTTTTAATGATCAAATCTTCAATCTGGAAATTATCTTGGAGGCTGGAAATGGTGAATAATGTTATAACCAACTTATTAAAACCATCATTGATAAAATAATTCATAATCATCAATTTATTATAAATAAAGGAAGATAAATAATATTCATCCATAAGAGCATAAATCATTTATAAAATGGATTTAAATGATAAATTATAACAAATGATATAATAGAGAAGAGTAAAAATGGATGAAATAAGTGTTACAAAGTGGTTGTATTCACGGCCCAACACACCCCCACACCGAATATATTGCATGTCCTCATGCAACAAAAACTGAATATGTTGCATGTCCTCATGCAACCCAAAGACAAAACCCATGTGTTAACCAAGCAATAAAATTTGTTTCTCTCAGCTCATAAAATGGATAGAACAAATGAATTCTTCCTCAATTAATGAATATTCAATTTTAACAATCTTGATGAAGGCATAACAATTAAGTTGCAGCAAAATATGATATAAATAACAACAACCTTCATTAACCATTTTCCCAAAAACTACAAACCAAATTTTGTTGAAATGTTGCAAGTAGATTTGTAATATATGAATGCCGCTATGATCCAAAAATCAGATCGTTTTGATGCACGGATCATGAGATATAAACAAAATGGTTGTAGGTGAGAGTGCATGATTTCTGAAATTTTATGAACCAATTTAACTTGAAATGATTTGGGTTTGTGTATTTTAATGATACCTCTGTGTTTTCCGGAAATTATAAGAATTGAGTTCATAGTTTTAAAAATATTATGGAAATCAATTTCTACACTGAAATTGTGTGCCTTAAATGAGAAAGAAAATAGAAAACATCCATCATGCGTAGAAATTCCTCCCCCTCTCTGAAGAATTAGCATGTCCTCATGCGATGCTAGAAAACAAATAGAGGAGGTTGCTACCAGCTGTTGAATTCTATGCTTGGTGTAAAACAACATGGAATAAGGGAGGTGGTGAGAGTGAATAAGAATAGCAATGGATGATAAAGAAGATGAATAACAGGGTCATAAGAAAGAAATGAATGAAAGGAACACTCCCCCATACTCGAAAATGATATGCTGCTGAAAAAGGGAAAGTGGTAAAGATGTGGAATGAAGGATGATAAATAATACTCAAAATGGATTTTCATGAAATTCTCCTAAATTCATAATAAATCAGAAAATTATGCTATTTTACCTCAAGTTTTACCTCCAAAAATGTGGAATGACATATATGTACTGGCAGATGTTGAAGCTGATGTAGGCAGAGTTGGTGCTGAAAGTGATGCAAAAGGTGGAATCCAGGTAAGCACATCATGTCTGAAGAATTGTTCACGTGCGCGAGCCTCTTCTGTTAAGTGCAATAGTGTGGTCATGCTATGAATAGAGTTTTGTCCATACTTGTTGTTTTCCTGCAAACAAAGCACTATTTGGCATACAATGTTCTTGAATCCATAGTGTAAGCAATAGATAAGATGCATGCAAAAATTTCAATCAGAAAAACTTATCAAATCAACAAGTTATGGCAGAGTGCAGTAATCATATCACATGCAATCCCATAATGCATACATTCCCCCCTCCAATTGGAAAAGGAATTCCATGACCATAAAGCATATGAAAGGTGTTATGCTGACGGCAAGGCACGGGAATGAACAATACAACAGCAAATGAAGCAGAGTACACATATCAATGATAGGACAGCGAGAGTTATGGTTATAATGAGAGCAGAGTGTATAAAGATAGTTATGAATAAAAGATAGGACGCTTTGGATTGATGATAAGTTATGAAAAAGAAAAAGAACGAAAATATGTCAAAAAGATGCTTTACTGACGGTATTCTAGTTGAAAAATGATGTGATTGATCATAAAACAATTTCTCATGCATAAAGGTTCAAAATAGGGAAAAAAGTAAGGAAATAACTTCTCTGATAAAAAGAAAAAATAAGAAAAGGGTATTATAGTAATAATTGACGATAAGATATAACTTCAATACCATAAGCAGAGCCTCTGCTGCCAGCAGGCGTCCATAGCCTCGGCAGAGTTTCTTTTTAACCCATATGAGCCAGAATCCTCAATTTATAACTAGAGAGTTTCAGTGCTGTTCTACAGAAGAGATCAATGTGCTGGCATGGTAACCAGATAACCACACTGCCATTCACTAGGATGTAGCAAAAGTGATCAGGCCGGCTCGTGATGAGACCTCCTGGTCCATGGATAATTTGGCTATCCAATGGATCATAACCCTGGTGTGGTGGCCATAATGGGAATGTCACTTTGTTACAGCCTTATGAACATGGTAGGCTGGCTCGTAATAAGACCCCCTATCCTCCATCTGTGAACAAAATTTTGTTGTTATTACACATTTTTATGATAAAAAGAGGGAGGCTCAATACTCCTTAAGAGCAAGGATGGCGGAAGAAGTTGAACATGTCAATAGAAAAAAATATACCCATAATCTCATTTATTACAGACAGAGCAGATTATAACCAAGAAGGGTGGACCCAACATGGTATTAAGATGATCAATCAATATCATGTTCAACAGAAAACAATGCAGTAAAGTAGTATATAAATAATTGTGTCATTTTTTAAAAGAATCTATCATCAAGGAACTGTTCTGTTAAAGATCATAACTTGAATGATAATAACTCGCTTCAAAAGAATCCATAATTCTTGTCCTCATAAAAGTAGTGTACTTCATGCCATGAAAGAGAATCAGTAAAATGTGGTTGAGACGAACTAGGAATAATCTCACAAAAGGAAGAAAGGGTTGCTCTCGAAAATACTCCCAAAGTGTTGCTCATTTGAAGGAACAGCAAAAACACTCAAAAAAGTGTTGTTCTTTGTAGGGAACAACAAAGGAAATGCACACCAAAAAGGAAAAATACACACAAAAAAGTGTAAAAACGCAAATGCCGTTTCTTTGGAAAATGGACAGCAAAAATGAAAAGTGCCGTTCATTTGAAAAATGAACAGCAAAAATGAAAAGTGCAGAAGTGTTGTTCTATTTCGAAAGGGAACAGCAAAACGTGAAAGTGCAGAAGTACTGTTCCATTCGAAAAGGAACAACAACTGTTCCATTTCGAAAAGGAACAACAAAATGTGAAAATGCAGAAGTGTTGTTCCATTCGGAAAGGAACAACAAAATGAACCATGAAAAAGGAACAACAAAATGAACGGCTGACCCAAAAAGTGTTATTCCTTTGGAAAATGAATAGCAAAACGAAAAATGATGTCCCTTTGAAAAAGGAACAGCAGGAACGACAAAAATGCACACAAATGTTGTCCCTTCAGAAAAGGAACAACAAAATGCACAAGCATAAAATGTAAGCATGCAAGGAATGAATTAGTTGTTCACTGCATTGATGCTGAGGATGGGTTATAGTTTGAATGAAGCAATACCTGAAACACAAAATATAAGAGAAATCAGAAAAGAAACAACAAAAGACAGTATGTAAATAAATAAATTAAGTTACAACAACTATGATATTATGTAAAAAAAAATGATCTATTCGAAAAATGTTTTGGCAGCAAAGACATGACATGAATCTTCAAATGGAAATCAATTCTTCATTTCTTCTATTATGAATCCGTTGGGTAATGAGTTGGATGAAATTCCTTTGTTTCATTTAAAATTTCTTTCAAAATCACTCGTCCATAAATTGACCTTCTTTTTCTCTTAGGACCTGCAAAAAACGAGTATCTACCTGCAATAAAACATTAAATCATGGAGAAAAAGAGGTGTATGGGCTCCCTTAATCCAAGAATTATGAAAAAAAATTAACAAGTAGTTACTCTGTATAACAAATCCACAGAGAAAATGACAAAGTAAAATTTATTTGTCACCTGCGGGAGAGCAGTGGTCGACCATACTAACCAGCAGTGTTTTAATCACAACTTCTTTGTTTTTCGTCCAAATTGAGTGATTCCAAAGCCAGATGAGAGCTAATTCAAAGGTTTATTTGCAATAGAAACAGGTTTTAAAATTTCAATGATGTGATATGTCAATTTTAGTTGGAACAGCCTGCATAACAGAGTCATTTCCGATTACCCAGCTTAGACCAACCGTTGATATTTCAAGCATAAATTTTTCGTTTGATGTCGGATTCAAATGATTCAAATTGGAAATGAAAGTAGATTTATTTATTTATCTCCAATAGAAACATGTTTTGAAGACAAGAAGAATTGATAGGTCAAATACTGTAAGGAACAGCCGGAAAGACATAGTTTTAAGGGTGCTGATTTACGATAGACAGTCAGTATTTTGATCATAAATTCCCCATACGATATCGAAAATGAGTGATTCAAATTGCATTGTAAACTAGATTCATAGGGGAATCTACCATAGAAACAGGTTTTAAAAATTCATTCATTTAGGCCTCCAAAAACTGACTGTCCCAACTCTGTTCCTGAGCTGCCCACTAGACATCCGGTCAATGTTTTGGTTCTAACTTTTTCGTTTCAAATCCAAATTGAGTGATTCAAATTGGGTTAGAAAGTATACATCAAGGGCTACCTATGGTAGAAACAGGTTTTAAAAATATTCCCTTTTGGTTCCTCAAAACATGACTGTCCCGACTGTTTTTTTGCAGAAATTCTATCAAGCCCAGAAGCCAAAAAAATATGATATTGAAGCATTTTTTCAAATTGGTGATAAAAGTGAATATGAGTGTTTGTAGAACTATTATTTCCATTATAATTCATCTACAAACACAAATGAATTAAAAAATTATCACCAATGTTGATTTGCATAGCATGTTGCAACAAAAAAACAACTAGTTTTACATAAAAAAAACAAAATGCATTTATTTATTCCCTTATTTATTTTATTTTCTACACTAACCTATTTTAATTTGAAAAATGAATATGACTACGTATATGAGTACTTCCAGTGGAGCCATTTTCGAAATAAGGCTTCATGTATACACATACCCAAATTTGAAAAATGCATATTAATGAAAATCAGGGTATGAGAAGCCAACTTCCTTTGAAAAAATGGTATCAAAAATTGTTGAAGCATAGAGTGATGTTGCAAAAAAATGATGGAGTGAAACCAATATTCAATATATCCTTTACATTCTTGATTTCTCATAGCCATCATATCATGAAGTTCTTGAGCTTTTAAAATAGCTTGTTGATGCATAGTAAAAGAAACCTCATTTTCTTCCATAGCTTCTACAATTTTTGCATTTGAAACAGTCTGAATCTCATTGTAAGTTTTCTCTAATAACACATGTGAGATAGAATGGGTGGGAAGGGTGGGTAAATTTGGCAATTCAACATTGTAAGTATGTTGTACTGGTTTATTATGGTGAGGGTGTGGAATTAGTTGAGCAGGAAAATGTGTAAGGAATGGAGCATTTTGATGATGTGGTTGATTGGGTTGTGTGAATGGTTTTGATGGGCAAGGAAGATATTGTGGAAGAGCTAGTGGAGAATATGGAGAATGTGTTTGTGCTACAAGATGAAGGAGAGTAGTCATGCAATCATAAGGTGAACCATGCCAAGCTTGTAGACAAAATTGTTGGTGGTTATATTGAGATTGACATGGCTGCCCTAACACATTAGTATTCCATAATGGATTATGCAAGTAAGAAAGTGGAGAGGAAGTGTTTTGAACCATACCTGTAGGCCATGATTTCCATGGTTTTGACCTTGTTACAACTTCCTTACCTCTTTGATATGCTACTTCCATCCTAGATAAGGAAGAGTGAGTATCTATGGGATGCTCCTTTTGGTCATGAGTGAAAAACACTTCATCAAATTCTTGATTTTTATGAACTTGCAAAACAACCAATTTTGCATTTAGAGAGCTAACAAAATCAACTTTAAAATTTTCAAATAAAACCTTGATTTCAGCTCTTATGTCTCCTATTCTTGTAGCAGATTGGGAAAAGAAAGAACAAACATCTCTAGAGTTCTTACCAGCCTTGAAGATTCCTCTTGAATACCTTATGCACAACTCACAAACATCATCATATGATAACTAAAAAATATCACCTTTTCCTATCAGATTTAAGAGTTCTAAAAATTCATCTTTGATTCCTTTAAGAATGAGTGTTTTTAAGATCTCTTTCTCCAAATGCTTATATTTTGATTTTTGAAGGTTGTATTGAAATCGATCTACATAGTCCTCCAAACTTTCATCTTCCCCTTGTATCATATTGAAAATATCTTCATTAGATTTGCAATAGTCTTGGTACTTCTTCAAGAATATGTTCTTCATGTCCTCCCATGATTGGATGCAATTCCCACCTAGGCTCATGAACCATCGGAGAGCTGCTCCTTTTAGAGTAAGAGGAAACACTTTCAATCTTTGATCATTAGTACAATAATTATATCCTCTACAAAGTATTTCTAACTCAAATAAGAATGTATCTGGATCTTCATTTGCTAAACCATGAAAATTTGGTAAAGATGGGGGAATTATGTGCATTTGTGTCACTCCTCCTAGATCTTTGATAGGAAATTCAAAAGTAGAAACGTGAGCCATTTCTTACCATAGTATAAGATGTTCTTCATGTGTTTCTTCGAGGCTCCTTCTTCAAATGTTCCTATCAATCGGTTAGTGAAATGGGTGGTGCTTACATCACCACTTGCATGAGATCATGTGATCCATTTTTTAAAAATTTCTATCTTTTTCCTAATCATTCACACAAAAATTCAAACATCTATTTCTACCCTAGGTTCTTTAACAATTCCGTTGGAAAGCGGGCGGGGGAGCAGGGCTTTTACATGCTCCGTACGCAGGTTCTTACCTTCCGTTTTTAATACCCAATTCTTTCCTAACAGGCACTCATCAGATTTCACACTACTCTTTAGAAATGGCTACACTCTCCCCGGCAACGGCGCCAAAATGTGGAGCGATAAAAATGTGTCTTTGTAACTCCTAATTACCTCACATTAATTGTCAACCCAGGGACGACTTTTTATTCCAAGAGTGTACTCAGTCTGAGGCGGCTATTTACTCAAGAGTAATGTTTTGCAGTATAGTGCTTAAAATGCAAGAGTAAACGGATGCTTGTCTATAACTAAGTTACTTCAAAAGAATAAATCACACATTCAGAAAACTAGGCAGCTTATCAGTGAAGGGTTCGGCAGCGATAACCCATCCCTTTGGAAACTGATGGAAAGGAAATTAGAGCATAGACCACGGGTCTGGGAGCTAGACAGTGAATGCCGAAGCTCACTGCAGCCTTAGATCATCTCTCACACCAAAACAACAAATGCGAGTAAAATGGAACAGCAGATAGCAAAATGGAACAGCAAATAAAGAATCGAACAGAAAATCTGGAATGGAACGGCAATTCTAAAAGGGAACAGTAATCGAACAACAAAGTAAATGGACAACAAACTGTAATTAAAGGAATCTGAACAACAAACTCTAATTAATGGAAATCAATAGCAAAGCCAAATTAATAGCAATCTTTACTACAGAATAAATGGACCGACTACGATAGAAACGACATTGATTAATGATAGAATATGAAACAAGCGTTGGAAAGTCAAATATAAATACACAATGACTTAACACACGACACACCTTAATAGTAATCTGATCCAATTATCAATCTCAGTTAGAAAGAGTACGACTGCGTTTCAAAGTAGAACAACATTGTTTATAGATCCAACAATCGCAAAGAACATAACTCCCAAGATGAATTCTGTAATGTTAATGAACAAGTGCACAGCACAGAGGCTCTGTAATTAAACAGCAACAGTATTCTGTAAAGACTAGCAGTATTATATCAACACTTAAAAGAATAGTGATACGATGCAGAGTCAATACAATAGTTCTGTCTTTAGAAACCTTAATAAATTAAGCATAACAGAGCATGTGATGTAAACTAAACAACACATCAGATTACCAAATAACGCTAATAAGAAAAACCACACATAAACCAAGAAGATAATATACAGCAGCAGCACAATCCACCAGAGGCTGGGCCCTTAGCCGCCAGCGGATGCTGCTGGGCTACTTCAGAATGAAAAGAATGAATGGCAACCAGATTTATATTAAAATATCAAAGCAGAGTTATAGTGGATTACAACAAGAAATCGCTCCATCTCTCAGCCATTATCCATTCTCTCTGCCATGCTCAATTCTGAATCTCTAATTCATCCTCAATTCCATCATTCGAATCCATCCCTGAAGTCATCCCCCCTCTCTGATCTCTGTTCTGATTTAAATACAAAGAGAGCAGAGAGTGGTTACAATAGAGATAATTACAACATGATTCTATTACAAAATTGGATTTTTTCCAACCAATTGATCAACAAGAAGATATATTTCCATCCATCTCTCAACAAGAGCAAAACGAATTTGGCTTTGCAACTGAGATTTGGGGGACGGCCGCAACAACAAATCTGAGAAAATCGTGCTCAAAGAACCCTGCGTTTCTCTCAGTACAAGCCGAATTTGGGAAAACTGTTCTTAATTAAAGTTAATTGGGTCCGTTCTGAACAAAACCCATGTTCCGGATTTTCCAGATTCGTCGTCATTTACTCAGAATCTCAACTGCAAAACTGTCACTCCTTATTCCAACGCATTTCTGAGTTGGCACTTTTAATGATCAAATCTTCAAACTGGAAATTACCTTGGAGGCTAAAAATGGTGAATAATGTTATAACCAACTTATTAAAACTATCATTGATAAAATAATTCATAATCATCAATTTATTAGAAATAAAGGAAGATAAATAATATTCATCCATAAGAGCATAAATCATTTATAAAATGGATTTAAATGATAAATTATAACAAATGATATAATAGAGAAGAGTAAAAATGGATGAAATAAGTGTTACAAAGTGGTTGTATTCACGGCCCAACCTTTTGAAAGTTGTCCAATCAAAGGAAAGTATTTACAAAAAAATATTTATGAGAAGGAAATGTTAGTAATACTGCATGCACTAAAGAAATGGCCAACTTACCTAATGGGAAGACACTTCAAGGTAAAAACTGATCATGATAGTCTTAAACACTTTTTGGAACAAAGACTATCTTCAGAAGAGCAGCAAAAATGGGTCACAAAGATGTTGGGCTATGACTTTGAAATAATCTACAAAAAAGGAAAGCTTAATGTTGTTGCAGATGCACTCTCAAGAAAGAATGAAGAGGTGGAATCATTGCTTTGTGCCATTTCTATTATCCAACCAGATTGGATAACCGAAGCAAGAGATGAATGGAAGAAGGACGAAGAAGTGTGGACACTCATTCAAAAGTTGCAGCAAGATCCTAGTACATCTGATACATTTAGTTAGAAAAATGATTCCTTATGGTACAAAGATTTCTTATATCTTTGTAATAATTCCCAACTAAAATAAAATATTCTTTTGGAATTGCACACTTCTCCTTTAGGAGGACACTCAGGATTTTTAAAAACTTACCACAGGGTGAAGAAAGAATTTTTTTGGGATGGCCTTAAATCTGATATTCGAAAGTTTGTGGCGGAATGTTTGGTTTGCCAGCAGAATAAAGTTGAAACAATTAAGACCCCAGGACTTCTACAACCTTTATCCATTCCAAGTCAACGTTGGGAGGAGATTTCAATGGATTTTATCACAGGTTTACCTAAGTCCGAAGGAAAGAGTGTCATCATGGTAATAGTTGATAGACTTACCATGTATGCACACTTTTGTGCATTATATCATCCATTTAAAGCAAGTACAATTGCTACTACATTTATGGAAACAATTCAAAAGCTACATGGAAACCCAAAGATTATTGTAAGCGACAGAGATCCCATTTTCAATGGAAATTTTTTGGACGAAACTATTTTCTTTTTTGGGTAATCAACTAGCTCATAGCTCATCTTATCATCCTCAATCCGATGGGAAAACTGAGATAGTGAACAAATGTTTGGAAGGATATCTTCTTTGTTTTGTATATGATAAACAAACACAATGGGTCAAGTGTTTCCCTCTAGCTGAATGGTGGTATAGAAATTCCTTCCATACTACAACAAAAATGACCCCATTTATGGAACTTTATGGATATCATCCACCATCCATCACATCATCTTTAAGAGAAAATTCTAAGGTTAAAGCAGTGGAAGATCACATCAAGCATCAACAGCAAGTTCTCCAACTCTTAAAGGATAACCTAAATTTGGCACAAAATCAAATGAAACAACAGGCAGATCAACATCGCAACGAGAGAATTTTCCATGTAGGAGACTAGGTATTTTTACGGCTACAACCATACAAAAAAATTTCTCTCAAGCAAGCTAATAAGGATAATAAATTATCACCAAAGTACTATGGTTCTTACTAGGTGTTGCAAAATATTGGTACTATGGCATACAAATTGGAGCTTCCCACTTCTTCTCGAGTGCACCTAGTTTTCCATGTTTCATGCTAAAAGAACGTTATAGGTGAAAACCTTCCAGTTAAAAAAATATTTCCAGAAGTTGATGAGGAAGGAAAAATAATATTGGAACCTGAAGTAGTCACGGAAAAAAGAACTCTAAAGCTACGAAATCGATCAATTTCAGAGTCATTAAGTGGAAGAATTACCCACTGAAGATTCCACATGGGAGGATGAGAATTTTAAACAAAATAATTCAGAGCTACTCAAGAATAGAGGACAACACTTTTTTGAAGGAGAGGGGCATGTTAGGTCCCTATATTACTAGTGTAGTCCCTTATTGTTGTTAGTGTAGCCCCATTATTGTTTTTTTTGTACCCCTATAGTCCCCATATTGTTATTATTGTACCTCATAAAGCCCACTATTCTTATTGTTGTGCCCTTACATTATTATTGTTAGGTTGGCTACAATTATATTTTTACCCCATGGACTCCTATATATATAAAGGAGGTTTTTTCATTTGTATCATCCAAGAATTTTTCGTCTTATGTAATGTAAAGGAGGTTTCCCCCTCGATATGGCTGATTTCTAAGGCGTTGATCTCTCTTTTATTCTATTTTTGGAGTTGGTTTCATAACATCCCAACCTTCCAACTATGTTGAAAACCTAATTCCCAACCTCCAACTACTTTTCCAGGTTTGGCCAAATGCCGAAAATAACTCCAAAAAAGACCATAACTATATCTTTAGTTCCAACCTTTGACTTTGGGGCTTGATACTTTTGACCAGAAATAACTTATGATCTAGGAGGCTATTTGCAAACTTCTATATATCATTGGAAAGGTATTTTAGAAATCTATCGATTTAAGTACTTCCTAAAAGCACCTAAGATGATATTTTCAACTTGAAATGGCTCCAAAGTCTCTGTTCCTCGACCATATTTCTTGCAACCATATATTCCCTTGATATCATCTTCTTTTCATTTTCCATCAATGAAAACATATTTCTAACATTCTCGCGCTTTGGAATTGATGGCACACCAAAAAACACAAGCATAAAATAAAAATGAAGGTGTACTTCTTACTTCTCCTTCTTCTCACTTTTCTTGTACTTTTTACTTCTCCTTCTTCTCACTTCTCTTTCTTCTAACCCTATGGATGTTTCTCCCCCTATGATGCACTTCTCCTTTGGTGTACTTCTCATTTTTTCACTTCTAACCCTTTGACATCAATGGCAAAGAAACTAATGTGATCCCACTACAAATAATCTCCCTTGTCTTATTGATCTTGTGGACTTGTAAACTTTCATCTAATATGTTGAGTGCTTGTTGTTTCCTTTCTTCCTTGGGAGGAAGACATAGTGGAGGGAGTCCAGAGGAACTACTCCTAATATTTACCTTAAATACTAAAATTGATCTCTTTGGAGATTTTTAGTGAATATATCATCTACCTGCTCTTATGTAGGTACATACTCCAAATGGACAATAGTTTTTGAAAATTTATATTGAAGGAAATGGTACTTGACTGCAATATGATTTGTTTTTTAATGGAAGATGGGGTTCTTGGGCATGCTAATGGAACTTGTATTATAATAGATGATAGGGATAGGCTAATCATATATCACAAGATTTGGGTGCAACAAGAAGCTACTGCTATGTATTCCGTTTCAATAGAAGAGAGAGAAATTAAAGCTTTCTTCTTGCTCAACCATGAAACTATACATTCACTAAGAAAGAAAGAACCACCACTAGTTCTCTTTAGATCATCTACATCACCTCCCCAATCAAAATCAGTATAAAAAATCAGTGAAAAATCTTTACCTTCGGGCAACCAAAGGCCATAGTCGATTGTGGCTCTAAGATATATAAGAATCCTCTTTACTGCTAGAATAAGATTCTATTTGGGGGATGCTTGAAATATTCCAACAATACCAACTTATTTCATGATTTCTGGTCTTGAGGCTATCAAATATAAAATGTTTCCAATAATATATTTGTATAAAGTATGATCCACCTCTTGTGATTCATCAGTCCCATTGAGCTTGCATCCAATAACCATTGGAGGGCTTACAAAGGAACATTCCTCCATGCCAAATTTATTCAAAACTTCCATGAGATACTTTCTTTGAGAGATAAAAATACCTTTGGAAGAGTGTTCAATTTTCAAACCAAGGAAATATGAAATTTCTCCAAGAATATAAATCTCAAATTCAGTCTCCATATCAGCTACAAAATGGCAAGTTAGAGAGTTTGAATCACTGGAAAAAATAATAGCATCAACATAGAAAACCACCACTGATAATTTTCCATCATTAGATTTCACATAAAAATTACTATTAGTTGTGCCTCTTTTAAAATCACACTTGAGTAAAAAACTATCCAACTTGGAATACCAAGCCCATGGGGCTTGATTAAGACCATACATTTCCTTTTTTACCTTGAAAACATAATTGGGCTTATCATATAGATGAAAAAATTAAGGATTCTCAATGTAGAATTCCTCCTATAATTATCCATTTCAAAAGGTAGATTTAAAATCCATATAATATACCTTAAATTTCCTGAAACTAGCAAAGGCCAAGAATATTTGAATTGCCTCTAATTGAGCCACAAGAGAAAATGTTTGATCAAAGTCCAAAACTTCAATTTGTGTATAACATTTTCAAACTAATCTTTCTTTGTTTCTTACAACTTCATTGTGCTCATTCAATTTGTTCCTAAACACCCATATTGTGCCAATCACATTCTTGTTTGCTTGTCTAGGAATAAGCTCCCTTGTTCGAATTTTCTTGATCTGATCAAGTTTTGAATTCATAGATTTTAACCAATTATCATATTGGTTGGTCTGAAAAAAAAAATCCTTTGGTTCTATCATAGATAACAAATCTACATGCACTCGTGTAGGAGTATTTAACAATCTTATTCTTATCTACACAACTAAATTTAAATCACGAATTATTTGGCCAGTTGGATGGTGTTTTTGGACATACCTTGCAGGATATATGGAGTGTGGACTGAGGGGTTATTCAATGTATTCATTTGAAAATTTCTCATCATCCTTCTCATCATTGTTGACTAGATAATTGGAGTTGATATTTACTAGTTGATTGTCTTTAAAATAAATGTGCTAATCAAATTTAACATCAATGCAGTCAAATATTATCTTTGTATTGATGTTTTAGCATCTATAGCCCTTTATATTATGAGAGTATCCAATAAAATTACCTTCATCATACTTAAATCAAACCTACCAAGCTTTTCATCATTCTTTTTGATATAACATTTTCCTCCAAACACTTTGGAGTCATTGACTATTGTAAGTATTCCATATCAAAACTCATACTTGGTTTTATTACTATTTGGTTTGAAGTGTTCTTTGTTGAGAATCACCACTGTTGTGGGAATGGATTCCACCCAAAATCTCCATTGAACATATCTTTCACCCAACATGGATCCAACCAACTACTAAATTGATCTGTTGTATCTCTTTGCCACACCATTCTGATGTGGAGTCTCTGGTATATTAAAATTCGTTTTGATGCCACATTGTTTGAAAAATTCATCAAACTCTTTTCAAGTAAACTCACCTTCATTACCAGACATTATGAAATTTATTTTATAGTCTATCTCATTTTATAACATGGCTTTAAAGTCCTTACACTTCTCATAATCCTCTAATTTTTCTCGAAGAAATGCGACACATATCATTATGATGAAATCATCAATGATAAGCATGAAATACAATTTACCTGAAGGTGTCTGAGTTCTTGAAGGATCACATAAGTCTATATGTACTAATTGCAATGTCTAGGTTAATAAGTTCTCCTTGGAATTGAACGTTACTCACACTTTCTTACCAATATTATAGGACTTGCAAATATAATTCTTTTTCTTTGAAAGATTTGGTATATCTCTAACAATGTTATTCATACCCAATTTGACAATCTAATCAAAATTCAGATGTCCATGTCTTATATGCCATAGCGAAATCTCATCAATATTTGACAAACACCGCCTTTTTATCTTCTTTTTTCAGGACATATACATTATTTTCCACTCTAGCATCTTTAATACCTTTTTTTTATGTGCACACAAACTTAATTTGATAATTTTTAGCTTTAAATAACACATCTTAGCCTTGGTCACACATCTGAGAGACACTTAGTAAATTATACTTCAACACATCAAAAAACAATATATTCTTTTCTTTACCTCTTCCATTTTCTAAACTAACAACTCCTTTACCAACAATATTACTAGGTGAACTATTTCCAAAGGTCACATTTCCTTTCTTAACTAGTTTCCATGATAAGAACTTAATTTTGTCTCTTGACATGCACTTGGAACATTATAGGTACATATAATACTAGTGTAATCCCTTATTATTATTGTTAGTGTAGCCCCATTATTGTTATTTTTGTTCCCATGTAGTCCCCATATTGTTATATTATGACCCATTAGACTCTTATATATAGAAGGTAGGTTTTTTCATTTCTATAATCCAATAGTTTTTCATTTATGTAATGTAAAGGAGGTTTCCCCCTTGAAGAGGCTGATTTCTAAGTCGTTGATCTATCTTTTATTCTATTCTGTGAGCTGGTTTCATAACATTTGATATCATAGCTTTGGATTCTAGGGTTTCACTGCTCCAAACAGGCCATCTTCGCATTTTCTCTATAAATTTTGTTCTATGAGGCTTAAGAAGATGAATTTTTTACTAAGTAGAGTCGAAATCACGATGAAATTCGTGTAAGAATTTCAGACCTTGGTTCTAAATATTTTCAGAGATATGATATGTGGAAGTTAGGGTTTTTGCAGGCTCCAAAATTTCATCTCAAATAGGTGATCGAGGGAAAACCATCATAACTTTCGTTTCAGGAATCGAATTGGAATTATGTAAAATGTGGCTGAAATTTCACAGAATTTTGCTTCTTTTGTACACATTTCAGAGCCAAAGGTTGAAACATTGATACGTGGAATGCTATACAAGCTCACTCTCCTAAACCAGTCCATAATTACGTCATTGTGGGAGATCAAGCAGAAATTTGTCTTGAAGAATCCAAATTATGTCTGACATGTGGCATTGGAAATAAGAAAAATAGGGTTACTAAAGGGCACAAGTTCAAATCTTGAAGATTTGAAATCACAGAGATAAATCAAGTTCAATATCGACCTCCTAAAAATCAATAAAAAGGTGTGTATTTGTTTTTTAAAATTGCATAACTTTTGTTTGAAAAAAGATGTACTAAACAGTGGACGAAGTAAATGTGACAGGTAGTGGGACCACATTTGTCGCATTATGTTTATAAAACATGCAAGTTGCACCATAGGGACCATTGGCTAAAAGTATTTCCCGCGATGGAGCTTGAGCGACATCACAAAACGATCGAAGATTAAGTGACGAGGTGCCTCCACTGGAATATTTGACCCCCGCTAGTTGACTAGAATGTGCAGCTCATATCAACTATGGGGGCATGACTCCAAGATCATTTCCATACTATGGAGTCCCCTTGAAGTGACAAAAACCGATGGCCTGTAACACCAAAAGCAAGCCAACTATTCCTCCATTTCATCCATCCATATCATATCACCTGTCCCATCACACATTCCATCAGTCATTATGTTTGTGTATAATGTTTTCCCACCTAGTCATCCCTCCGTCTATAAAAGGTATTTTTTTCCTCATTGTGTCCATGTCCACTTCCAAAAGCTAAAAGCTCTCCAACATCTGTATAAGAGTCCAGGTCATCAAACCACCTTGACAAAGCAATGTAACCCGTGCAACTGTCTTTAAAATTGTTCAAAATGTTAAAGAAAAGCCCCATGGCTGGGTCTTCTACTTACATTCCATTAATGGATAAAGAAATATATATTGTAGAGACTATCTGCACAATAGAACACCCCCTTTTTTATTAGCATGTTATCCTAAACTAGTGAAAATTCCCCATTTACTCTTCTTTGATTAAGTATGGAGTCCTCTCAGTTTTTGTTCCACAAACTTACCTATTTCCAGAGTTTATCCACTGGTTAGTTTCTACCATGTATCCTCAAAAGTGTTTTGTTATGAATCCAATGGGAGAAAATTTCTTCCAAGTGTCATCTCATTTAATTATGAAGTCTTTTTTCTTTCCCTTTGTAGATTCATGTGTGAGTTTTATTGAAGAACCCTTTCCACATACCTTCAAGAAATCTCTAGACCTGAGTTTTCCCAAATTGTGTTTTATTTAATGTCTGAAAACGAAAATTTTTCCATAGATTCAGACAAATATCATTTGAGCCACTTTGATGAAGACAATGGAGGAGGGTATTTTTTCAGCTATGCATGGATTTTCTTTGAAATTGGGAGACATTTCTTGTACTCCTTCATCTCCGCTTCTTGAAGGTACAAGTCATGATTATTTGTCTAATGTTAAACAAGTTTTCTCAAAAATTGAATAAAGGAACAAGAAAATAAGAGATAACATTGAGGCTTAGTCAGAGGCTTAAATTTCTCTTGATCATACAAGATTATTGACAGCCATGTATCCAAAAAAATATGAGCTAAGGATAGCCTTCTCTCATCCTTCAACTATGAATGTGTCAACTACTACTTCTTTCAAAACTGTTAATTTAACAGTGGATGTGAAGAAGATTCATCTTCTTGATAAGGTTATATTTCATATGAAATCATGACATTTAATATTTAATGTTTTAAATAAGACTACTTCAGTTGCTACCCAAGATAAAAACATGTTGAGAAAAGTGATCAAACATTTGAGATTGGAGAAAGAAAATTCAAGAGCTTACTCCACACAGAATGGGGAATTGAAGAAAATAATTTTCAAAGTTGGTGTTGATCCTATCAGGAGATTAAAGAGCTGAAAGAAAAAGTGATGGGAAATATGTCCCTAATACAAGCCAGGGAGATTATTTGCAATGATATTATTAATGTTTCAAGAATATATGGGATCTATTGATTATTGTCGGGGAAGAAAAGAGAATTGTGAGAGACTTGTAAAACATCATTGTGGCAAATAAACAGAAGTTGTAGAACACGCCATGTATGCGAAGAAGTTGATTGATTTTATTAATTCCAAAACTACAGAAGAACTAAAGGATTTTGGAATTGAAGATAGGACCAGATGTGTGATGGATTTAACAAAATGATCATGAATAATTCATACATGAAGACTACAGAGAAAAATCTGAAGGAGGTTAAAGAAGTAGTGTTAAGATTTAATGTTTTGTTTGATAAAAGAACCAGGGCTGGTTTGTCATCCTGTTGGGATGAGAAAGGAAATATTCTTCCTTGGGAGACATATGAAACATTGATGGTAGAGGCAAAGAGTAAAAGTAGAAATACACATGAAAGTATTGTTATCCTAAAGGGGGCCACTATTTTAACTTTTCTGCATAAAGACTTTCAGCTGTTATGGATGATGAAAACCTTGTTTTCAGACAAACCTTCATTTTCTAGGATCACGGAATTCAGAATGGCTCATGTCAAGCTTGTAAATTGTTCTAGCTCAAATATAGACTTGTGGAGAAAGTGTAAAGAATGGATGTATCCTCAAACTGAAAATACAGATTTTGGAACCTCTTCTATTCCAAGATCTCAGGCCACTGCCACTATGTGATCAAATGAAATTTATATTTTAATTTTACCTTATTTTTCTTAAGAAATTCTAATTTTCTATTTTACTATGCAATGACCGAAAGAAACAATTTGGGAAGTTAAGAGTTTCATAACTGTCCATTTTGTAATTTTGTATTTAAGACTTTTTCAGAAGAGAGATGGGGTTCTAGATTTTGGGCCTCAGAAATTTTTTTAATTTTGTACTTTGTCTTTATGAGATTAATAAACCTTTTCAGAGAATTTTCTAGCAATTGATGAATGTGTTGATTTCTCCCTGTTCCATCTTATGTATGTCTCTTTTGTTGGAATAAAGTAATGCAGTTGCTGATGTCTAATTTACATCTGTGAGTTAGAGTAAATTTCCTTAATAATGCACTCCTTTATTCTAAAATAATATCTTGCAACCATTTTCTTCTAAAACCAGAGGTAGTAGTTTCTATGATTTACAACATATTGTTAATGGTTTTTCACTATCATTTCACCTTCTCCTATTCATGGACATTTATCATTTAGAGGAACTTTTGAGTGTTGTGTTATTTGTAAAGATTAAATGGTTTAAGATATAATTTAGGGGTTACAATATGAAGGGAAAAAAATAATTTCATTTACAATTGACAGTAAATGTCTTCAAAACTGATCTTCTTATAACAAGATATTGTCTCCCAAGGAACAACATTTTTTGGCGCTGTTGCTGGGGAACAAAGACACGAGCTAATTTTCCATGGGTTTTGTTTTCGAAATCATTTATGTGATTGGTGAACAAATAAGGTGATTATACTTTGTTTATCATCAACATAGACCTGGCTTCCATAAGACTGCACATGAGGTCAGATACCTCACAGCATAATTTTCCAATCTTGTCTCACCCAGAAAAACTAGTATCAAGAAAGGTTTGGAAAACCAAATCCCTAATTACTCCCAGTCCTACCCTCCTTGCTCTAGGTAGCAGTTATACTATACAAACTCTAGTTTTCCATTGAGAATTAGTCAGAAACCTTCAATTCTTCAAAGAAGGACCCTTTTCCTCTCGTCTAGTTTTTTCTGAACCAACTTTGGAAGGAAAATATTTTGAGTCAGTTTATTTTTCGTTCCCTGAGTTTCAAGAATTTTCAAGACTTCGTTTTGGAACTTCAAAATATTATGTCTCTACAATAAGTCAGCCCGTTCCTATATCAATATTACCGCCACAATTTTTTTTTCAAGCAGGGATTATCAAAACCCCAATATGGTTATTCCTGCTTTTCTTCCAAATAGATATGCTCCATTATATTTTGCCTTGCTGATGAATTAAATGCCACAAGATTACCTTAAATTGTTGGCTCATTATAGAGGGGAAGATGATATGTCAATAGAGAAACATATTTCTTCTTTTGTGTCTTTGCAGAAAATTTGAATGGTGTGTATCTTGATGTGTTTTTAAGGATATTTTTGAAATATTTAGATGGAGAGGCTTGAAAGTGGTTCAAGAAACTTTTAGCCAATTCGATTAATAGTTGGGAAGAAACAATTTCACTCAGAGATGGGGTAAAAACAAGGATCATGTATATTTATCATCTAAATTCAATGCTATTAAAATAAAACAAGAAGAAAATATCACAGATTTTATTAAAAGGTTTAATGAATTGTATAATAGCCTTCCAGCAGAAATAAAACCCCCACCAGCTGGAGAAAAGGTTGTTTTTGTTGGAGATTTTGAATCAGACTTTAGTTTCACTTTGAGGGAGAGGAGTTCTCCCACTTTAGATCAAATCTAAAGGGATGCCTTAGAGATTGAGGAAAATTTGACTACAATAGGAAAGTATAAAGGAAAGAAACACACACAAGATAAAGGAAAGGGAAAGAAGAAGTTTCTTATGACCAAAGATTGGAATATATGAATAAGGTCATAAAAAATTTATCAAATAAATTAGTAAAAATGGAAATGAAAAATAAAACCCTCCTAGACAAGGGAAGCAAGCCCAAAATCAAAATTCCAACCCACAGTTTAGAAAACATCCCTTTCAGATTGTACAAAGGGAAAAGAAATATCAATATTTGATCCAACCTCCTTTATATATAGAATACGGAAATGATGAGGCATAAGAAGCAAGTGAAAGTAAGAAAGACAATTAAATATCAAAATTATACGTAGGTGAAGTAGAAGATGATGATAATGAGCAAGTCAATGCTGAAGAAAAAAGAAATTGAGAAATACTGTAAATAATTTAGTGATCATATGCAGGCTAAATTACACAAAAAATATGATATGAGATCAAGGAAAAGATCTAGATCGTTGAATAATGATGAGGTGTTAGAAGATCCAGTACCTCAACAGATGGAAAATCCACAAAAACCTACAAAACAACTTGACAAAGGGAAGCAACAAATTGATTCAATAACAAAAAATACTTTTCAACAAGGTGATTGTTCAAAAGCAAAGTCAAAAGGTTAGAATTTAAACAAAACTGTTGTTTCATCTGAACAAATTTCACATTTGAATAAGAATAATGAAGATCATGAGAAGTTAATAAAACCAAGTAATCCTTCTAAATTGACAAAATAATTCGAGAAGATAAAGATACCAATTCCCTTAATTGAGCTGGTCAAGACTCCAATGTATAAAAAACCGTTCTCAAATTTTATTAATCTTTCTCAAGGTGACAATGTGGAGACACTGTGAATTTACAAGAAGATAGACAGTAGCGATATTTGGTCCTCGCGTGGAAGAGGTGGATTCATCTACTCCTTTTTACATTTCTTTATTGGTGTGTTATTTCATGCTACATAATTGTATGTTGGATTCAAGAACTTCTCACAATTTAATGCCATTATCTGTAATGAAGCAGTTGAATTTACAAATCACCAAACCTTCTAAGGATATTTACTCATTTGATTCCAAAAATGTTATGTGTTTAGAGTTTATTAAAGATATGGTTGTTTCATTGGCTAAAATACCAGCCAGAAGCCTTGTGATGGAGGTGGTGATGGTAGATATCCCAACTCATTTTGGGATGCTTCTTTCTAGATCTTGGGGGGCTAAGTTGGGAGGTGTTTTGAGATTGGATTTTATTCATGCCATAATACTTGTTTTTGGAGGAGAAGAGAGAAGATTATACAGAGAAACTAGGTTTGTGAAAACCGTTACTGAGGAGAATGTAAGCAATTCTCCTGTTTACAGTCACAAAAATGATGATTTTTCTTGTTTCATGCTGCAAGAAGTTTCAAAAATTGCAGAAGATACTCAAGTGTAGCTCCCTTCAACAATTGAGAATAAATAAATTCTAGAAAATGGAGTTTGGAAAATTTGTTTTGATGGTGCTTGTTCGAAAGATGGTACTAGAGCAAGTATTCTTTTAATCACTCCAAAGGGTCAGTTAATTCCATTTTCATATAAATTAGAATTTGATTCTACAAAAAATATATCAGAATATGAAGCTCTAATTCTTGGGTTGCAAACTGGCAAGAAATTAGGAGTA
>JAXQQM020069888.1:0-23718 GCA_034641835.2 Pinus albicaulis
ATTAACCAACTTCTAGAACCACCTTTTAGGAATATTTTATTATATTTGTTGGAGGGAAAAGGATTTTGACTTGGGTCAAATCCTTTATTTATAAATAATAAATAAATAAATGATTTATTTATTATTTTAAGGAAATGGTGGAAATATAATTAAATAAATAATTATTTATTTAATTATTTATAAATGATTTAGTCAATTTAACTAGGAATATTATTTAAATAAGGATTAAATAACTTATTCCTAGGAAATAATCAAATAAACAAGGATTTATTTAATTGATTTCTTTGTTTTGGGTTAAATATGATCAGGAATAATAATTAAATTGATGTTTAACTAATTATTCCTTAAGGAAATATAAACAAATATAGATTTGTTTATTATTTCCTTTTGGGGTTTCTTGTTTAGACCACAAACAACTTAATAAATGTTTTTTACTAGGTTATTTCACATAGTGAAAGAAATTTTACTTAGGTTAAAACTAGTCTTACATGGTGTACTTGGGTCCATCTAATGATAATAGGTTAGATGATCAAAAAATGGTGTAACAATCTCCCCCCAGCATGGGAGTGTTAGGAGCAAATTGTATGACCGAAGTATGTTGTAAGAACTCAATCACCAGACATCAAGAGGGAAGTCAAAGAGTGAAATGTAAGGTAGTCTAATGTGCTAAAGGACTAGACCCTGAGGAGACGAGACTTACAGGTGAAACAAGTCTCTTTTTATGAGATGGTGCTTGTGCTAAAGGTGGTGGGGGAGGCATACCTATACCTTCCGAGACAAAGTAAAAAATAATAGTGTGTCCAGTAAATAAGGAACTGAACTAGAAAGTACATGCTGGCATAAACATGAGCCAAATAAAAGATAGAATGATGAATCCCACATACATGTCGTGCCTGGTGTTGTGCTCAACTTAGTGTTCCTAAATTGAGGTCATTAATTGTCAACCAGGGCTAGTAAACTGCTGAAGTGTGGTGCAATATATGTGCCTACGTATCTGTTTCAAAATACGTTGTGTTTAGTGTTTTTATGATGTTTTTGGTTTTATGGTTTTTATGTGGAAAAAGAGCTAAGAAGTTTACACTAAAACAGAGTGAAACTATTCTAAACTAGGTGTGCACTAGAGGACAAAAAATGCAAAGCTTGATAAGGACTCATAGTGAAGAAACAAATCAAAACATGAATTCAGTAACCCATATCATTAACTCATCCAATTCATTCATTTAGAGATATGTTGGAATAGCTTGAGAAAAGGATAAGTTTTTAGTGCAATTGAGGTTTTCCTAAGTCAACAATCAACTTACAATGTTACAACATCTCATCCATGGTTAAAGGTTTATTGGAACATAATTGCAAAAGAACATTTGTATCACAATAAGATTTCTACTCTAAACTAACTTCTAATTCCATTCTGCAACTCAATTTATCACTACTAGGCCTCATTCAAAAGTTATAGATTTCTTTTTAGAATAGTCTTTGAGAAAAGGCTTGTTTGTGAACTTGTAAAAAGCTTGCAAAATAATCAAGGCCTTAAACTGATATTACTAGCTTCTGTCTAGATGATGATGTATTAATATGAAGTTAGAAGAAAATATGTTTTGTAGATAATGAAGACTGTGGTATCTAAATTTAACAACTAATATAATTTAAAATGCAATGGATAACAACTAAACTAGAATGCTAGTACACTGAACTAAGACTAAACTAGAGTGCTATTATCTAACTTGAAATGAATTGGAGCTGAACTAGAATGATACTAATACAATGAACAAAGTTAAACTAGAGTACCATTATCAAGCTTGAAATATAGTGACAGAATTAAACTAGAATGACAGCTACCTCCGGAGTATTGACTGAGCTAAAATGCAACTAATTCTATGAAATACTACAGCCATGTCTTGTTCAAGATGAGTGATATTTTTGAATAGTTTGTACAAACAAGTCTGGCTATATCATTCAGTGCAAATGGGCATGAAAAAAAAACATAACAATACGCAGGTAAACTAAAACACCACAGCTAAGTCTTATCCAGGAAGTGATATTTTGGAAGAGATTAGTGAGAATAGGACTAGCTGTAACAACTAATTATAATTGAACACAAAAACGTAAAGTTCTAAATTGCTACAATTATGCCTCATTCCAGATTAGTGATCTTTTGGAATACTTCATGAGAACAAACCTAAACTATAGTATCCAATGTAAGCAAAGTTTAGAAAACTATTTAAATTGAGAATGTGTCGTGACCAGCAACAACCCCCCTTTTATTTATTATTAGTAATAATACTAAATAAATGAGGACCCTTAGTTAAAAAATCCAAAAAAATCAATTAGGATTTGTTTGCCTTTTCAATTAAAACTTTCTATCATAAACCTATAGAAATCCCTTAGAAAGAATATTTAGAAACACTTAAGTTTATGATAGATTATAATAAAATTGCTCTTTAAACAAGATAGCGCATCCATAACAAAATGGTATGTATAAAACACATTGATCGCAGATCGCATAGCACAGAAAACAGAAATGATTAATGAATATCTATTGCGGTTTTGCGATATTGTGCTTTTGCGCTATTGCGATATGCGCTTTTGCGCTATTGCGCAATTTCCACTTTTGCGCTATTTTTATGACTGCGATGACTTCATTTTGCGAGATTGCGACATTGAGATATTGCGATATTGCGCAGCAAATCGCAGATCGCAATGTCGCAGATTCATATAGGTGCGCTATCCCAAGGCAATCTTCCCATATGTCAAATCCGTTATGTGCTTTAATGATTATATTAAATGATTGTATTGATTATTAATGTGAAATGAGATTGTGTTTAGATTGAAAGTCGTTTCATAATTTAAATATTATATTTCATCCGCTTTCATATTCAAAACAGTCTCATCACCTTTCTTATATCATTACTCTCATTTATTCGTAAAACGCAGGCACGAAGGAGCAAACGACTATACAAAGCTTCCGCTAAACACTATGGGTAAGAAGGAGAAGAGCTCAAATTCTGAAAACAAAGAGATGGATTCGCTATATGCAGAAACCGCCTGTAACAAGGATGTCGGTATATCCACTTGGGAAGGAATGTATAATCTGTTAGAAGATGAAAACCCTGTGGTGATAAAAGTTGCAGCTACAGCAGGTTCAAAGAATACGTCCGAAGCAACCCTTAGAGACTTGGCTTGCTCATTTCTGCATAGAATATCAGCAAGGCCGAGGATTCTCCCATATACAGACATGGTGAGATGGGTGCTGGATAGCACTGATATTTCAGACAGACAATTCATATTTCCATCTGAAGAGCTAATCGGTTCATTCACCATAGAAGATCTGAGATTAATGTAAAAATTGCCAGAACCTCAGGCGACTTTCAACAAACAATTTATGGAAGAATTTTCCAGAGAACATTCAAATTTGGCAGAATGCACAAAGGAGTGGACCAAAAGAAGTGAACCATTGAAGAAAAACAAACAAGGTATGTACAGCACGGGTTCACTTACCTCTCCTTATTGTTTTACTGCTGCCATGTTATGCAGGCTTTTTGGAAAGCCTGACATAAATATGATCTTACCCAAATGGCTTCCTTTGTTGAATGCGGCTGTTAATTCTACAATTGTAGACTGGGCCAAAATCCTATCTGATAATCTCACCACTGCTATTTTTCATTACCGGTCTAAATGAAATGTTTCCCAGCGGGTTTATCCGCCTTTTTATTTATCTGCTTATGTCATGGACGCCATCTGCTATGTCTCTAAATTCCCCGTGATGGGATGGAAATGGGCTATCCACGATCCTTTGCCCATTCATGTGTACCATAAAGAACTATGGGAGTCTGAGTTTATCCCCCATTTTTATCAAATTTGTCCTGGAATAATGCTGCCATTGTACAGAACATTGTATAATAAGGATGCCCCGAGGTTATCCTCAGAAACAGAGGTTGATATTCTCCCCGTCGCAAGATGGTTTGGAGAAGAATTTTTCACCTATATTAGGGTTTTTGGAAGTTATGCTTCTCCCCATGTGTTACCCCTATATGTTCCAGATAGACTTGTAGCTCGGGAAATTGCTTATCAGACCTGTGGCCAGGGAGGTATAACAAAAGATTTAAAAGAGAAGAAAAAGGGCATTTGGCCACAATTTCCCATAAAATGTGGAACATTTTCACTGCTTGATATTGGTCATGCATTTCAAGAAATAGGCAACGTTACATGCCTACAGCTGTTCAAATTCTTGAGAAGGTTATTCGACCCAAATGATATTGTTAAGAATTTTACCAATGCAATCAAAGTAAGGGAATTTTCCGGGGAACAGGATCTTTTTGATGATATGTTCCAAGCAAGAAATTAATTCAAAGAAGTTTTGAATTCAGCTCAAGCGCAGCTATCTCCAGAGGAATTTCAGGAATTCAAGCTTTACAGAGAAAGAAGACTAATTCCTATTCCTTTGGATAATCTACACTTAGAGCCCGCAAGGGAGCAAACTCCTAGTGTTAGTCTTAATGGCAGTTCAAGTACAGGTAAATCTAAATCAAAATCTGACAGAGATTCTGAACACTCCAATAAGTCTAAAGAAAAGGAAGATAAAATGGAAGAATCCATTAAATATTCTGCACAATCTAAAGAACTTACTCAACAACAAATTTTGACTTCTCAACAGACAAATCCTCCTCCAACCAATGTACAACAACAACCAGTCACCATTGAATTAGACAAAGAATGGGAAACCTTTAATCAATTGATTAATGTAGAAGGACAGAATGTACAGACCCCTGTCCAGACAACCAAAGTTTTGAGCACAGGAACAAGCAGCAAAACCACAGTGACAGAGCACATACCAATCACACCCTCCTCTGAAATGGTACTTAATGTAGAGGACATTCCTCCTCTGGATGTATTCTACAGCCCAAAATACAAAGCAGTAGTGAAGAGACAGAGAAAAAAGAGAAAAATAGAAAGTGCAATTGCTACTGAAGCAGAACAAGTAGATGTTTTGTGGAAAGATCCTGCCACAGAGCCTACTCATAATCTCAATAAGTTATCTCAAATAATAGGAGCTTATGCTTCTGCAACAATTGATAAAGCAGTTGAGATACAACTTTTGTTGGATGAAAAAGAAGAACAGGTAAAAGCTCTGCAACAGCAATTGCAACAGGTACAGGCCAATAAGGAAGCACAATTGAAACTTGAAGAGTTACAACAACAACTTCAAGAAATGAAAATAGGACATCAAAAAAGCCTGGCTGATAAAGACAAACAAATACATATTATCCAAGATCAGCATAAAGATGATCCTAAGCTTCCAGAATTCATTTCGGAAACCATCTCTTTGAAAAATCAACTACTGCAACAAGAGGAAGTTTTCTGCCAAAAAATCTTGCAATGGAATTCTTTTTGCCAAGAGAGTGATAAAATCACAAATCATGTCGTAGATTTACGAAATGATTATGATTTGATTAATGAAAAGATCAATGATTATATGGCATGGCAAAAGACAGAAGAAGGCAGAAAAGCTGGTGCACCCATCATTAATGAAAACCATAAAGAAATAATATTCAATAACTGGGATGCACAAATCAGAAGGGAAGAAAAGGCAGCAGAGGAGGTGGCTACAGCAGCAAACACTCTCACAGATTGTGTAAATAACAATTTACACAAAGCTAACTTGATTCCTGAAATTGTTCCAGGATATCTCCCACAGGAAAATCAACTGCAAACAGAATGGAGGCAAAAGGCAGAAGAAAGTGAAAAATCCATCCAAGGGTTGTCAAGATTGAATTGGGACTCATACTGGATGTACTTCGTGAAGCCACACAGTCAGCACAATGTGCTCAAATTTATCATCAATGCTACAGAGAAGATTGCTCCTACGCTTGCCGACTCTGTCTTTTCAAGACAGTTGAATTCTAAAGTCGGTCAACCGCATCTTCTCAAAACTATGCTAGATGCCTGCAAGCTTAAAGATCAAGTTAATAGATAGATAGATTTAGTTTTAATTTCACTGTATTTTAGCCTAGGAAAAGGACGGTCATTGAACCGAATCCTTAATTTTTGTAATAAACTATTTTTAGAGCTAGTTAAGTAGTATTTAAACCCCTCTCATGCATTTAGAGAGGGGTCCTGGATCTTAATATTTTTTGACTTGGAGATTGCATTTCTGTACTCCATTGTCTTATATATTTTTTAAAAAGGATCACATCTGGTGATTTTCATGCGGAATTATCTTTGAAGTGTTGCATTTCTATACCTTGGAACTTGATTTTGCATTAGATGTACTGGATAGAGTATCAGATTGCATTTGAAAGTCTTCAAGATGAAGAAGGTATTTCTATCTGTTCACTGTTGATCTCTTTTGTCTTATGATATTCGTTTTAAAATTGCTATCATTTATATGTATATTTGTTTTCACAACGCTTCCTTTTATATATCATTTCTGAGTATAATTGAAACGTTATTTTTCATAGTTACATGTAAATGGTATACAATGATGAATGCAATATGTTAATATAACTCTGTTTAATTTCTTAAACAGAGTTATCTTTATTTGTTTTTGCACATTTCAATTTAATTAATAATACATTTTCATGGTTATTGTTGAATTGGAACAATCTTAAGTTGTATTCACATATAATTACCCGGGTTAGTGTTAGAATTTCTTTATCAGTATTTAGCTTAAATTAGATAGTTTTATTTTAGTTAATTTAGTCCCATTTCCACCCATCCAATCCAATCCATTTAGTTACAAGGAAACTGGTCCTTTAAATCCAATCGGAGCCACCATACCAAACGGAAAAGGAGCTGTCTTAAGGTCCCGACCGGGTGGTTATCCCCGATGTTTGAAGCAAATATTTTCTAGGCTTCAACATTTTTGGCGCTAGAAGGAGGGCCTGAGCTATGAATGGAAAGTAAATCTTTATCCACAAGCCATTCTGAGAGCAAAACACCCTCATTAACTTCTTCAATTTTTTCTGAAATTCAAAATCCTAGAGAAGAAATTGCAAAAAATATTCAAACACCCACTACCAAAATCTCAAAACATTCAGACAAACAACATCCTGAGTCTCCTGAAGTTCAAGATCTAATTCATAAATTGAAAGGATTCTCATTATCTCTTGAAGAGTCTGAAATATCTGAAGGTAGTGTAAGCTCAAAATTTATTCCTTCGAAACCTCTTACTAGGCTGCAAAGTGAAAAACTTGGTATTCCTCCGAAAGAATTTCCTTTACCTAGTAAGGGAAAAACAAAAAGAATTCAATCGGAAACAGAAAGTGATACAAGTTCATCATCTCATATTCAATCACCTGTTTCCAAAACCACAACTCAACAAAGTACAGTTGTTTCATCATCATCTCCACAAACATCTTCTACTCAATCCTCATCAATCTCAACATCATCTATTCCAACCACTTCTATTCAAATTCCACCAGTTTCTACTATTCCTCCAATAGTCGTCCCAATAATGGCACAGAGACCATGGTCTACTCCAGGAGCAGTCAACATGGCTGTACCTTTACATGATTTACCAGACAATCCTGGAAAATGGCTTCCAAAGTTTAGCCCAGATCTTAACATTCAAGCTGAAGAACATATCAATAACTTTATGCTGGCTATAAATTTGAATGGAGTCATACACGAAGATGTTGTAGTTAGATTATTCCCATATACTCTTCAGGGAGTAGCAGGATCATGGTATTTTTCATTACCATCAGGATCCATAACGAGTTGGGACATTTTTGCAGATCATTTTTTGACCAAATTTGGAGATGACCGATCAATTGCAACTTTACTCAATGATCTCTCAAATTTGAAGATAGAACCCAAGGAACCTATAAAAGAATTCAATGCTAGATTCAACAAACTTTTGAACAAAATTCATACAGATTCACAACCCAGTGAACAAGTCAGAATTGAATGGTATATAACTGCCTTACCCTCAAACATAGCAATTTTCGTAGACAGAGCTGCAAAGCCTACATTGGCTGAGAATATGAAAGAAGCTATTGCAGTAGAAAAACGTATCACTTCTCTCGAAAAGAAAAATGCTATTGAAGAAAGGAAATCAAAGAAGGTCAGCTTCAGAGATGATTCAAAGAAAAAGGCCAAAGATCCATATGACATGGAAGGTTTACAGAAAGTTCTTAAAACCATGTCAAATGAAATGGTTGAAATTAAAAAACAAGTGGCTGAAACCTCTACCAAGAAACCATTCCGAAATTTCAGAAGAAACCAAGTTGAATCTAAACCTCCTAATATAATCTCTAATGCAGAATCAGAAGAAGAGGAAGAAGAAGAAGATACTTCTATAGTATCAGATCAAGAAGACGAAAATGAAGAAATAGCTGAATTGAACGGAATGTGGGATTTTATTCTCCCTAATTCTGATAGTGAAGAAGCTATGCCTGTAAGTACTAGGAGTAAATCTACAGCAGAACCAGTGCAAACAGTTCCTAAAAAGAAAATTACAATTCCAAGTACCAAAGACAAACCCACTGTGAAGAAAACTTCTCCATTACCTACTCAAAATCAGCCATCCTCTTCTAATCCTCTCACATCAACAACGAAAAATTTAGTAGTGTCAGATCCTATGGAATACAATATTGTCGAAGACATGAAAAAGATCAAAGCCAACATTTCCTTACATGAACTCAGCAAACTGAAACACCAGCAAAAGTTGCTATTGAAAGAATTAAATGCTACACCAATTGCTCCTTTACCAAGCGGTGTAGTTGCAAAAGCAGCAAGAGGAACTGGTAAGCCACCAGATAAGATAGATGCTACTGATACTGTGCTCATTGGGGAAAAGTAAAATTCTCAAACTCCTCCTTTTCTTTTGACTTATGAGATGTACAATAAAAATCTCCACAATTGTTTGATTGATTCTGGAGCTTCCTCCAATATAATGCCTACTTCTGTCTGTGCTAAATTGAATATTGAACCACAGAAATCAGCAGTTCATATCATTCAGTTGGATCGCTCTAAAGTCCAAGTGGTAGGAGAAATCAATTTAGTTACTATCAGATTAGCCTCAGATCCTAGGATTGTCCAAAGAATTGATATTCTGATTGCTGATATTCCTGAATTCTATGGACTAATCTTGAGCAGGGACTAGTCTACGAAACTTAACGGTTATATCTCAACCGATTATTCACATATGTGGCTTCCCTACAAAGGGAAACCAAATCAAATCAAAATTGAATGAGAAAAACATATGATGCACACTGTCACTGAATTTGAACAACCTAATGAACCTGTAGCATTCAACAACAATATTCTTGGAGGTTATTCTGCTGAATCATTCCTTGGAAATTTCAAAGCTCCTCAATCACCGTTTTCTGTAAATACTTTTGTTTCTCAGATAGAAAATTTTTCACAGTCTGATACTTCCAGAATTGTAAATATTTCGGATGTAATTATAGATAAGTCTTTATTTTGGTCATTATATTTTGATGGATCGAAGTCTAGTGATGGAGCTGGAGCCGGATGCATCCTAATTGATCCAAATGGGGAGAAAACTATGCTGTCATGCAGATTATAATTTGAGTGTACTAACAATACCGCAGAATATGAAGCCTTGGTTCAAGGACTTTATAAAGCTATAGGGTTAGATGTTAAATACTTGAAAGTTTTTGGTGATTCCGAAATTGTTATTAAACAAGTTAGGAATACTATTCATTGCCTTTCAGGACATCTTAAACACTATCAAACCCTAGTACAAGACCTCACCACTCATTTTTTAGCATTCAATATTTCTCCTATTCCTAGAAATCAGAATACATCAGCTGACTTGTTAGCTAATGTTGCATCTAAACTCCTACCTGCTGAATATTGCAGTCCTGATAGGTTTTCTGTAGAATTTTTTTTTCGTCCATCTGTCCCAGATAATGTTACAAATTGGAGAGTATTCTATCATGATCAAGATATTATAAATTTCATGACTTCAGAGAAATCATATGATGAGCAAATTATTGACGAAGATGATCATGATTTACAAATTGCTTCAAAAGGTAATGAAAATCCCATTCCAAAATCTGTTGTTAAATTAGAGGATTTATATGACATTACAGACAGATTCAAGAAAGTCACTAATACGAAACTTCAAAGTTCCACTTTGAAGTTTGAATTAGTAAATCTTGGTTCTGATTCTAAACCTCAAAACGTTAACTTAGGACTCAATTTAACACCGGAGGAAAGGAATGCATTCATTAAACTTCTGAACAAGTATAAAAACGTTTTTGCTTGGAATTACGATGATCTAAAAACATATGATACTTCGATTATTCAACATACAATTCCAATGCTTCCTGATATTAAACCTGTTCAACAGAAGTTGAGAAAGATCCATCCAAATCTCGAAAGTCAAATCAAATCAGAACTTAATAAATTTTTGAAAGCCAAAATCATTTTTCCAGTCAGGCACTCTAATTGGGTTTCCAATATGGTACCTGTAAGGAAGAAGAATGGTGATATAAGAATCTGTATTGATTTCAGAAATTTAAAAAAGGCATGTTTAAAAGATAATTTCCCATTGCCAACCATGGAACAGATACTTCAAAAGGTAGCTGGTTCTGAACTTATGTCTTTTCTCGATGGGTTTTCGGGCTATAATCAAGTTTTAGTTCATCCAGATGACAGATTGAAAACAACTTTCAGAACAAAATGGGGAACTTATGCTTATCAGAAAATGCCTTTTGGTCTAATAAATGTAGGAGCAACTTTTCAAAGAGCCATGGATATAGCATTCAAAGGTCTGATCAATAAATTAGTTGTTGTTTATCTTGATTACATATCAGTATTTTCAAAAAAGAGAGCCAATCATCTACATGATTTAAAACAAATATTTGAAAGAAGTAGAAAGTTTGGTATCTCCTTAAATCCAAAGAAATCTTTCTTTGCTTTAGATGAAGGAAAAATTTTAGGATTTGTGTGTCAAAAGATGGTATATATATTGATCCAGATAGAGTGAAAGAAATTTCTGATATTTCTTTACCACATAACAAAAAATCCATGCAATCATTTCTTGGACAAATTAATTTTGTTAAAAGATTTATTCCTGATTTTTCTTTAATTGTTTTACCTATGCAAAATATGATCAAGAAGAATTCAATATTCAAATGGGCGCATAAAGAGAAAGAAGCTTTTGAGGCAATCAAACAAGCGATCATTAATGCACCAACATTGAATACCCCGGATTTTTCTAAAGATTTTACTTTGTATACTCTGGCCACTGAAACATCCTATGCAGCCATTTTAACACAACTCAATGATCAAGAAATCGAAGCACCAATTTCTTTCTTTAGCTCAAATCTGCAAGGAGCTGAGCTTAATTATTCCGATGTTGAAAAACAAGCCTTTGCCGTGTTTAAATCAATCAAACATTTTAGACCTTTTCTCTTGAAAACACATACAAAAATCATTGTCTCATTCTCTGCAGTGAGGCAATTATTAATTCAAAAAGAAGTAGGAGAAAAGAGAGCTAACTGGGTAACGGCTTTGCAAGAATATGATATTGATATTAAACCAGCTAAGATTGTTAGAGGACAAGGTTTTTGCAGATTATTGGCAGGAGCTCATAACATACTAGAAAATCAAGATTCAAATCAAGATATTCAAGTAAGTCAGATAAGTGTTACAGATTCTGAATCTCAGTATGCTGATCTTATCTATTACTTGAAAAATGGGTATGCTCCTTCTAATCTCAGCTATAAGAGTAAACGCGCTTTAAAGTTAAAAGCTATTAAATATGAGATCATTGATAATGTGTTATTCAGGAAAAATTATGATTCAATCTTATTAAGATGTCTTGAAAAGACTGAAGCTAAAAAGGTTTTGCAGGAATTGCATGATGGACCAGCAGGAGGTCATTTTGGAGGTGATACCACAACTCACAAAATAATTCGTGCTGCTTATTACTGGCCTACCCTATTTAAAGATACGCATGATTATGTAAGGAAGTGCAGAATTTGTCAAACTACAAGTGGAAGACAAAGGAAACCAGCTTTTCCTTTGCAACCAGTGACTATTGAGCAACCATTCGAACAATGGGGGCTTGACATTATTGGTGAGATAGTACCTCATTCTTCCAAACAACACAAGTACATCCTTACTGCAACTGATTACTTTACAAAGTGGGTAGAGGCAATCCCCTTGAAGGTAGCCAATTCTGATGCAATTATTGATTTCATAGATCAATTCATCATAACCAGGTTTGGTATACCTCAAGCTCTTGTCTTTGATAATGCATCTTACTTCTCTGGAAATAGTTTAATTGAATTTGTAGTCAAAAGAGGTTTTAAATTAAAATATTCAGCAAATTATTATCCACAAGGTAATGGTTTGGCTGAATCCACTAATAAAAACCTTATCAAAATCATTAAAAGGACCGTTGATCAAAATCAAAAGAATTGGCACAAATATTTAATCTTCACGTTATGGGTTGATCGTATCACTCAAAAAGCTTCAATAGGGACTTCACCTTTCAATTTGGTTTATGGAAAAGAAGTTGTGATACCATCAAATTTAACTCTTCCATCATTAGCCCTAGTGCAGTTTATTGAAGAAAATCCCTCTTCATCCATTCAAATGAGATATAATCAAATCCTTAAATTAAAAGAAGATAGGGATAAAGAAAAAATTACTCATGAAAAACATCAACAGCTTGTAAAATCTTCTTTTGATGCAAGTTCTACCGGCTCAAAAATTTTGTCAATTGGTGATCTCGTTTTGAAATGGGATAAAGCACACGAAGAAAAAGGTAAACATACCAAATTTCAGAAAATGTGGCTTGGACCATTTCAGATCGCTGAGAAGATAAGCTCAAATACATTCATACTCCAAGATCTAACAGGTAAGAGAGAGTCTCTTCCTGTAAATGGGCTTATCTTGAAGAAATTCTTTTCATAAGGAGGTAACCCCTTCTTAAACTGTACATATTTCTTTCTGCAAAAGTTTTTATTGTTTTTGTTTTTACAAATAAAGGTTGTTTATGAGTCTCTAATTGACTGTTTACTATTTAAGAAAATTTCTTCGGAAAAATATTATAAATATTTATTTTGTGTAAATAAGAATTTTTAAAGTAATGATCACAGTTTTTGAATAGTTTAAAATAAGATGTTAAACTTTGAAAAGATTATTTCAATCATTTACATGATCTTTTGAAAACTTGAGAAGAATGTAAATCATTATAATTTTATTTAGCAGAGAAAGGTTATCTATCAAAGTATAGATTTTTTCAAAGTTTTGGAATTCAAAAAACTCTGAAAATTGTCATCCATTGATTCTTAAGGATAAAACTATTTCACCCCATCCATTTAAGTTATGATTTTTTAGAATGTAATTCTAAGAAATTATACGAAAATTTTAAGAGATAAGAGGTCTCATCACGAGCCGACTTACCATGTTCATAAGGGGTAATAAAACTGACATTACCAATACTGCATACCAAAACAGGGTAATGGCTTATAAATATAAGACAAGGGGTCTCATCACGAGCCAGCTTGTTCAGTTTAATTATAACTAGTGAATGGCATTGTTATTAATTGGCTGCCAAACCAGAACAATGGCTCTTAAAATAAAAATAAATAAAAGACAAAAACATGAGATAATAGGTCTTATGAATTTATCTTTTAAAAAGTCATAATTTTAGTTGGATGGGACAATGAATGGTTAATGGTTTAAAGGTAACCCTGTCGAGACTATGAACGTTTCCTGGCAGCAGAGGCAATACCTATGGCAAAAGAGTATATTATAAAACCAAAACTTGGAGAGATCCACTTACTTCATTATTAACACCAATCAAAGCTTGATATAAGCCAAAATGTTTTTATTTCTTAAGGAATTAGAAAGAAATTATGAAATGATTTTTATTTCTTTTTCACAATTACATTTTATTTGAATTATCCTAAGATAGTTTTCATTATCTTTAAAAACCTTTACTTACTAAAGATAGAATGTTCATTTTATTTTTTCAGAGATAACTGTTTCTTTCAGTGAATCGCCAATTGTTGTGACCAGGAACAACCCCCCTTTTATTTATTATTAGTAATAATACTAAATAAATGAGGACCCTTAGTTACAAAATTCAAAAAAATCAATTAGGATTTGTTTCCCTTTTCAATTAAAACTTTCTATCATAAACCTATAGAAATCCCTTAGAAAGAATATTTAGAAACACTTAAGTTTATGATAGATTATAATAAAATTGCTCTTTAAACAAGATAGCGCATCCATAACAAAATGGTATATATAAAACGCATTGATCGTAGATCGCATAGCGCAGAAAACAGAAATGATTAATGAATATCTTTTGCGCTCTTGTCAATTTTGCACTTTTGCGATTTTGCACTTTTGCGATTTTGTGCTTTTGCGATTATGCGCTTTTGCGCTTTTTGCGATATGTGCTTTTGCGCTATTGCGCAATTTCTGCTTTTGCGCTATTTTTATGACTGCAATAACTTCATTTTGCGATATTGCGATATTGCGCAGCAAATCGCAGATCGCAATGTCGCAGATTCATGTAGGCGCGCTATCCCAAGGCAATCTTCCCATATGTCAAATCCGTTATGCACTTTAATGATTATATTAAATGATTGGATTGATTATTAATGTGAAAAGAGATTGTGTTTAGATTGAAAGTCGTTTCACAATTTAAATATTATATTTCATCCACTTTCACATTCAAAACAGTCTCATCACCTTTCTTATATCATTACTCTCATTTATTCGTAAAACGCAGGCACGAAGGAGCAGACCACTATACAAAGCTTCCGCTAAACACTATGGGTAAGAAGGAGAAGAGCTCAAATTCTGAGAACAAAGAAATGGCTTCGCTATATGCAGACACTGCCTGTAACAAGGATGCCGGTATATCCACTTGGGAGGGAATGTATAATCTGTTAGAGGAAGAAAACCCTGTGGTGATAAAAGTTGTAGCTACAGCAGGTTCAAAGAATACGTCCGAAGCAACCCTTAGAGACTTGGCTTGCTCATTTCTGCATAGAATAGCAGCAAGGCCAAGGATTCTCCCATATACAGACATGGTGAGATGGGTGCTGGATAGCACAGATATTTCAGACAGACAATTCAGAACTCCATCTGAAGAGCTAATCAGGTCATTCACCATAGAAGATCTGAGATTAATGTATAAGTTGCCAGAACCTCAGGCGACTTTCAACAAACAATTCATGGAAGATTTTGCCAAAGAACATGCAAATTTGGCAGAATGCACAAAGGAGTGGACCAAAAGAAGTGAACCATTAAAGAAAAACAAACAAGGTATGTACAACACGGGTTCACTTACCTCTCCTTATTGTTTTACTGCTGCCATGTTATGCAGGCTTTTTGGAAAGCCTGACATAAATATGATCTTACCCGAATGGCTTCCTTTGTTGAATGCGGCTGTTAATTCTACAATTGTAGACTGGGCCAAAATCCTATCTCATAATCTCACCACTGCTATTTTTCATTACCAGTCTAAACGAAATGTTTCCCAGCGGGTTTATCCGCCTTTTTATTTATCTGCTTATGTCATGGACGCCATCTGCTATGTCTCTAAATTCCCTGTGATGGGCTGGAAATGGACTATCCACGATCCTTTTCCCATTCATGTGTACCATAAAGAACTGTGGGAGTCTAAGTTTGTTCCCCATTTTTACCAAATTTGTCATGGAATAATGCTGCCATTGTACAGAACATTGTATAATAAGGATGCCCCAAGGTTATCCTCAGAAACAGAGGTTGATATTCTCCCCGTCACAAGATGGTTTGGAGAAGAATTGTTCACTTATATTAGGGTTTTTGGAAGTTATGCTTCTCCCCATGTTTTACCCCTTTATGTTCTAGATAGACTTGTAGCTCGGGAAATTGCTTATCAGACCTGTGGCCAGGGAGGTATAACAAAAGATTTAAAAGAGAAGAAAAAGGGCATTTGGCCACAATTTCCCATAAAATGTGGAACATTTTCACTGTTTGATATTGGTCATGCATTTCAAGAAATAGGCAACGTTACATGCCTACAGTTGTTCAAATTCTCAAGAAGGTTATTCGACCCAAATGATATTGTTAAAAATTTTACCAATGCAATCAAAGTAAGGGAATTCTCTAGGGAACAGGATCTTTTTGATGATATGTTCTAAGCAAGAAATTCATTCAAAGAATTTTTGAATTCAGCTCAATCTCAGCTATCTCCAGAGGAATTTCAGGAATTCAAGCTTTACAGAGAAAGAAGACTAATTCCTATTCCTTTGGATAATCTACACTTAGAGCCCGCAAGGGAGCAATCTCCTAGTGTTAGTCTTAACAACAGTTCAAGTATAGGTAAATCTAAATCAAAATCTGACAGAGATTCTGAACACTCCAATAAGTCTAAAGAAAAGGAAGATAAAATGGAAGAATCCATTAAAGATTCTGCACAATCAAAAGAACTTACTCAACAACAAATTTTGACTTCTCAACAGACAAATCCTCCAACCAATGTACAGCAACAGCCAGTCACCATTGAGTTAGACAAAGAATGGGAAACATTTAACCAATTGATTAATGTAGAAGGACAGAATGTACAGACCCCCGTCCAGACAACCAAAGTTTTGAACACAGGAACAAGCAGCACAGTTGCAGTGAAAGAGCACATACCAATCACACCCTCCTCTGAAATTGTACTTAATGTAGAGGACATTCCTCCTCTGGATGTATTCTATAGCCCAAAATACAAAGCAGTAGTGAAGAGACAGAGAAAAAAGAGAAAAATAGAAAGTGCAATTGCTACTGAAGCAGAACAAGTAGATGTTTTGTGGAAAGATCCTGCCACAGAGCCTACTCATAATATCACTAAGTTATCTCAAATAACAGGAGCTTATGCTTCTGTAACAATTGATAAAGCAGTTGAGATACAACTTTTGTTGGATGAAAAAGAAGAACAGGTAAAAGCTCTGCAACAGCAATTGCAACAGGTACAAGCCAATAAGGAAGCACAATTGAAACTTGAAGAGTTACAACAACAACTTCAAGAAATGCAAATAGGACATAAAAAAATCCTGGCTGATAAAGACAAACAAATACAGATTATCCAAGATCAGCATAAAGATGATCCTAAGCTTCCAGAATTCATTTCAAAAACCATCTCTTTGAACAATCAACTACTGCAACAAGAGGAAGTTTTCTGCCAAAAAATCTTGCAATGGAATTCTTTGTGCCAAGAGAGTGATAAAATCACAAATCATGTCGTAGATTTACGAAATGATTATGATTTGATTAATGAAAAGATCAATGATTATCTGGCATGGAAAAAGAGAGAAGAAGGCAGAAAAGCTGGTGCACCCATCATTAATGAAAACCATAAAGAAATACTATTCAATAACTGGGATGCACAAATCAGAAGGGCAGAAAGGGCAGCAGAGGAGGTGGCTACAACAGAAAACACTCTCACGGATTGTGTAAATGACAATTTACACAAAGCTAACTTGATTCCTGAAATTGTTCCAGGATATCTCCCACAGGCAAATCAACTGCAAATAGAATGGAGGCAAAAGGTAGAAGAAAGAGAAAAATCCATCCAAGGGCTGTCAAGATTGAATTGGGACTCATACTGGATGTACTTGGTGAAGCCACACAGTCAGCGCAATGCGCTCAATTGTATCATCAATGCTACAGAGAAGATTGCTCCTACGCTTGCCGACTCTGTCTTTTCAGGACAGTTGAATTCTGAAGTCGGTCAACCTCATCTTCTTAAAACTATGCTAGATGCTTGCAAGCTTAAAGATTAAGTTAATATATAGATAGATTTAGTTTTAATTTCACTGTATTTTAGCCTAGGAAAAGGATGGTCATTGAACCGAATCCTTAATTTTTGTAATAAACTATTTTTAGATTTAGCTAAGTAGTATTTAAACCCTTCTCATGCATTTAGAGAAGGGTCTTGGATCTTAATATTTTTGGACTTGGAGATTGCATTTCTGTACTCCATTGTCTTATATATTTTTAAAAAGGATCACATCTGGTGATTTTCATGCGAAATTATCTTTGAAGTGTTGCATTTCTGTACCTTGGAATTTGATTTTGCATCATAGTTACTGGATAGAGTATCAGATTGCATTTGAAAGTCCTCAAGATGAACAAGGTATTTCTATCTGTTCACTGTTGATTTCTTTTGTCTTATGATATTCGTTTTAAAATTGTTATCATTTATATGTATATTTGTTTTCACAACGCTTCCTTTTATATATCATTTCTGAGTATAATTGAAACATTACTTTTCATAATTACATGTATATGGTATACAATGATGAATGAAATATGCTAATAAAACTCTGTTTAATTTCTTAAACAGAGTTATCTTTATTTGTTTCTGCACATTTCAATTTAATTAATAATACATTTTCATGGTTATTGTTGAATTGGAACAATCTTAAGTTGTATTCACATATAATTACCCGGGTTAGTGTTAGAATTTCTTTATCAGTATTTAGCTTAAATTAGATAGTTTTATTTCAGTTAGTTTAGTTCCATTTCCACCCATCCAATCCAATCCATTTAGTTACAAGGAAACTGGTCCTTTAAATCCAGTCGGAGCCACCATACCAAACGGAAAAGGAGCTGCCTTAAGGTCCCGACCGGGTGGTTTTCCCCGATGTTTGAAGCAGAGATTTTCTAGGCTTCAACAAGTCCCTAAGCTTGAATTGATTTATACGCAGTCAGGATACATTTACAACATCCTGCCTAATGCCCCGCACCTGCAAACTTATCAAGAATTGCAAGGTGCATCGAACTCTATAGACGGACTAATTGGGTCAATGACCCAAGGGTACCTAGGCAGCAATAGTTCCAATCTTGGTTATGCACATAATTCTACTTAGAACATGTCTCAACCCGGATTTCAAATTCATCACATGCCTCAGCAAGATTTGACTAGTAGGGCGCAAGCGTATCACCAGGGAGGACCCTATCCTTCGGCTGAGGGGACCCAGCACGCAGGAAGAAACACTGATGGAATAGCTCCCCCCAACGGCCAGGTGTGAATAAGGGACATCGTTATGCTCAGTCCCAAGCACATGACACACCTACGCAAACCAATGCACTTGTGAACTTTGTGCAGCCGTCCCAGAATCAACCAAAATAGTATAACCAGGAGAACTACCCTCCTAATGTGGTTAAGAAAAAACCAAAAAACAAGCCCAAAGGGAACCCTGGACAGGGGGGCAACAACCAACAGTTCCCACCACGATCCCAGCCTAGAGGCAACTCTAGCAGGAATCTAAACTAGGAGCTAAGAAATGCCCAATGGCAAGGCAAAAGGCCACCTTTGCAAACAAACCATTCTTTTTCAATTTGTGTTGAGTATGGGCACTATACTCACCACTATCCCGATCTCCCTGAGCTAAAAAAGCTTCAGAGTAACCGAGGACAAGGAGGATCTTCCCAGCAATCCGCTATTATGCAAGAACCTTTCCCCCACCAAGGGACGGTCAGCACTCAACAACAACACCCAGATGATTCTGGGAAAAACAACCATGAAATTTACATGACTGGGGAGGAAATGTTTTTGCAAACACAGAATCGCAGTTACGACACCCCACCAGACTCCACTATGTCAAGGGCTAGTACTAGTGTGCCGACTGCACCTTTGACCATTTCAAAGATGCTTATAGAACCGTTTCCAAAGATGGAAAAGGGACCTAATAGGCGAGCAGGTAACTACTCCAAAGCGGCCCATAATTATAGCATCGAGGATGATTTAGCTTAATCACCTGCTGCTATGTCCGCATTGGAGGTACTGCAGTTGTGCCCAAAACAATGGAAAGCCCTACTTTCCGCATTAGGCGCTATCGACCCTAATAATATGTGCATGATGGCTTTTGACTTAGACAAAGAAACCCGTAGGCTTCCTTCCATGGTCGCATTCCAGATACCAATATCGGTTCAGAATATCACTATTCACCAATGTGTCATTGACGAGGGTGCATCAACATGCATCATGTCAAAAAAAATTTGGTAGAAGTTGGGTTCTCCCGAACTAAAACCCTCAGTCATAATGCTTCGAGCCTACGACGGTCATCCCTTGACACCCCGTTGACCTCTACCAAAATGTCCCGGTCTGTTTAGCCAACAAGATAGTCCACATAGACATCAAAGTCTTGGACGCTCACTTGGATTACAATATACTCCTTGGGTGAAGTTATATGTACGCCATGTCCGCCATAGCCTCCTTTGTCTTCCACATTATGATGTTCCCCCACGAGGATCACATTGTTACTTTAGACCAGCTGACACACAATGAGAAGCGTCCCCTAACCAACATGGATGTAATTCTACCATATGTAGATACAGCTACAAATGGTCTTTCACAATACCAAGAATATGGCCCCAGCCAATTCAAACCGTAATCCTTTCTAGGGTCATTCCTAGGAGATCCTCCCATTATCCCTAAGGTGTCGCCTAACGCAATAGTGGCCCTGGTGTGCATGATGTCCACATCAAGCACCGAGGTCAATCAAGACACGGACTCAAGCAGTAACGAAAATGAGGCATCGGTCACAACATCCTCTCTAGCCTACGTTGCCTCCCAAACCCCTTTCCTCTACCCTCCAGCTGGCTTCGTCTCCCAGCAGGTTTTGGAAACACTGGTGTTACCCAACATATCATTGGCATTCCCAGTTTGGTACCTATTTCCCCCTTCCGAAATAGGAGCCACCAACGTTACTTCCACAAGGTTAAAGCCCCTCAGCCCTGAGGAGCCACAACCAACCTAGGAAACAGTCGAGACCGCCCCCGCAAAGGAACTTCCCATTGCGAAACTGGTTATCACAATCAAGAAAACCACAAACAGAGGGAAGAAGATGGTGACCCCCACCATTCAAAGGGAATCACCAGTTCGCGCCATATGTGATGTCATAGGCCATCCGACCCACATATGTCTGGAGCTGGACGAGTTAAAACCACTCCTTGGATCTGAAGCAGACATCTCGACGCCGCGTTCCTGTAAAAAGGAACCTACCTCAAAAGGTAAAGGCAAACCATTACGTACCAATCACGCATGCTCTCTTTGTGGCACCTATGGGCACTATACCCACTATTATCCAGAGATACCATGGTATAGGGATGCCTTACATGCGGTCGACTGATCCTATCAAGAGGATCCCTCTATCCAGTCGGTTAACGATGAGCCTCGCATCATCCTATACCTACAGGAAGAGCGAAAATCACCGGAAAGACTCCCCGCCAGGCAACCCTCCCTGGCCGAACGGTGCGTACTATGCGATGAACTTGATCATTGCATCATCGACTTCCCCGCTTTGGAAATGTTCCAACGATGGTACCTAGTCCACATAGTATATCGCGGTGAAATGGACATACCATATTCATGTCAGATATGTGGTGACAACCACCCCGTACGTCATTGTCACTATATACCGTGATTCTGCACAGCTTTAGCCAGTATGCAATCAACCATAGTTCGCCTCTCCCATGAAGATGGCACAGACTCGGAATCCATGAATAGCACCATAACTCAAGAGGATGTAACAAATAGATCCATCCCATCGTGGCCATCAGGAGGACGACAAATTAGGGAGATTCATCCCCCACCAAACATCGATGATGCGACACACCATATACGATTCATGTCATCATGTATCGAAACCATGACTCGAGCTGTCTGCTCAACTGCCATAGGTGTTGAGTCAGCTGCAATTACAAGAGTAGCTGTCCCTACGATAGTGCAAACCTAATCTATCTGCACTCTATCGACCGCTTATGGTTCCACCACATCCACGATGGAATATTTTTCGTGTCTCTCAACTAGCTCCACCAGGATTACCCCCATTCATTATCAACCTATGCAGGAACAATCCTTCTTCGAGGCTTTGTTTCATTAAGATGAGGATATACTAGAAGCCATGATGGAGCCAGATTCCCCATGGAGTGCAATGCATCACCGATCGCTTTTTCTCCCCAAGAAAACGTTCAGTCCTAACAAGACAACTAAACCAGAGATCTATGTGATAGAGTCAAAAGACTTCCTGCCACAAGGAAAGGTCGACTGGTTAAAAAAACCCCATCCCAGCGCCCGATGCATTCGAAGAAGGGAATATGTCAAATATTTCGCTTACCATTAAGGTGAACATATCTCAAAATCCAATAAAGGTCGAATAAATCTCGCTGGGGGCAGCATGTTCTCTAGAATAAATAATCTCTTACACCAAATTGTTACAAGAGTATAGAGATATATTTGCATGGGAATACTTAGAAATGCTTGGTCTTAGTCCTACTATAGTAGAGAACCATATTGACACTTGGCCTAACGTACTCCCAATATGCCAGAAACAACATCAACTGCACCCATCCAAGGCAGAAGCAATAAAGAGAGAAATCGACAAGCTTCACAAAGCTGGGTTTATCTACCCCATCGCATACACGTCTTTGGTTTCCAACCTTGTTCCCGTCATGAAAAAACAGGGCATAATATGCGTCTGCACCGATTTCAGGGATTTGAACAAAGCTTGTTCCAAATAAAATTACTCCACACCCTTCATCGATCAAGTCATCGATGCATGTGCTGGACACAAGGCCCTATGCTTTATCGATCGATTCTCTGGCTACAAGCAAATCTATATCTGCCACACAGATCGGTACAAAACCACGTTCACCACCCCTTGGGGCACGTTCGCATACAAGGTGATGCCATTTGGCTTAAAAAATGCTGGAGCCACCTTTCAAAGGGCCATGAATTATATATTTCACGACTTGGTACACCTTATCCTCGCCTACTTAGACGATTTGACAGTCCTCTCTAAGAAGCGCTCAGACCATCTTGAGGATCTGCGATTGGTATTCCAAAGATGCCATCAATACAACTTACGCTTGAACCCTCTCAAGTGTGTCTTCTGTGTCAGTGCAGTAATACTCTTAGGTTTTATAGTATCCCAGTTAGGCATTCGTGTGGACCCCCTCAAGGTCCAAGCCATCAAATAGGTACCTCCAGCTTGAAACTTCAGACAACCCAAAGTCTATAGGGAAAAGCCAATTTTCTGAGATGCTTCGTCCCTGACTATGCCACCTGCGCTTAAGGGTTCTTGTGCCTCCTGCGCTAAGACATCCCCTTCAAATGGGATGACCACGCCCAAAAATCATTTGACGTGCTGAAGGAAACTTATCCTCAGCACCACTCATTAGTCTCCCAGAATATGACAAGGATTATATCCTATATCGATCAGCTTCTGAATCCACATTGGCTGGAGTATTGGTTTAGGAAGGGCCAGATAGATAGGAGCTCATAATATACTACATCAGCAAAACCTTGTCGGGACCAGCATTGAGATATGAACCTGAAGAAAATATTGCCCTAGCATTAATCTATGCAGTACAAAAACTTCGTCACTACATCATATTAAAAACCACTACGGTCGTCGCAGATATTACCCCATTAAATACTTGCTCACCCGCCGCTTAATAAACCACAAGTACGCCAGCTGGATAGTCATTCTCCAAGAATATGATTTACAGCTTCACTCACCCAAGAGCAAAAAGGCACTTGCCTTAGCAGAGTTCATTACGGACCTCCTAGGACATTCCAAGGGACCACTAGTAGATGATTTGCTTCCAGATGAACATCTGTTCTTTGTAGCAACCAACGACCCTTGGTATGGGGATATTCTCCTATTCATGCGAACCCAAAATTTTAGACCTCATCTCACGCGAGATGATCGTCAGCACTGTTAGGGTCCTATAAATATAGGATTC
>JAXQQM020070867.1:0-85110 GCA_034641835.2 Pinus albicaulis
CCGTTACAGCGCAATTTGTCACCGTCCCTACCATTCCCCATCCCGCACAATGGAGGACCCATTTTGTGACCTGTGAACAATGTCATGCCTTGAAACCATTATCAATGCATTCCTCTAAACATGAGCTTCAATTGCCCTAAAGACATCTCCTTGCAAAAAACCATGAAAACATCTCCTTTTGCAATGGCGCGGGCAGACAGTTCATCACTCGCGCCAATGGGGAAAATCCTACAAAGAGGCCACGCCAACTGGCGCTCTGTCCCAGAGTCGCAGTCGCGCCAACCAATTTAAGGAGTGTTTTTTAAATAAAGATGGCGGAAGTTGTGTTTCAACAAACTCAGAAACCATTGCCTATCTTGAGTTGGGAGGTTTGGCTATGGGAGTTCCATGGAAGGGAACTGGTTTGCCACCTTTCATGGAACCTTCCTTGATGATAGGGCCCATCCCACAATAATAGGGATCCCAACTCCCTCCTTCCCCATCTATAAAAGCTTGCCTATTGCCATTGCAAGCTAGTCTTGAAGTGCCTAAGCTTTGAATCTCCAAATTCCCAAGAGCCTTTGTGTTGTAAGAGCCCTCTTTCTTCCCTTAAGGCCGACTTAAGTAAGGAGACTATCGTCGAGAGACTCTAGAGAGGTTTTCCCTTTCCCTGGCGAGCTTTGCGAGACGTGAACGACTGGGGACCCTTCCGAAGGAGACCACGGCGTCAGAACATTGGTTGTACTCTCTTTCGATTGTTTATTAATGAATGAATACCGGTTATGGTTCCACTCTGTTTTTCACTTATGTTAATAATGAGTTATATCCTTTCTGACTGATATATAGTTGCGTATTCTAGATTTTATGCTTGTATTCGTGTTGTTTCTTGCATGTGCAGGTGTCCATTCACGGAGATCGTGGGGATCGTGATCTGCCGAGGCTGAGGAACGGGAACGCTGTCTCTTCCACGGATCATAGCATTGGACTCCAGGTAGGCCTCCATCGTTGGTCTATTTATTCGCAATTAGGAACTTGCGCTGTAGCATTTGATGATTGTTGCTAGACCCCTGCTGGGCTAGTAGGGATCGCCTCTGTCCGCAGAGGGGATTTACCTCCTCAAAAATTTGGCGACTCCGCTGGGGATCGTCTAGTTTTCACTGTCTCGTTTGGATTGTCTCGTTTTGATTGTTTTATGATTTTCCTTGCTTGGTTAGCCTTCTGGGCTGGGTTCTTTTGTTGTTTTTTGCTTCTTGGTTTGCTTAGTTTACATTGATCTGCTTCTGGAGTAGTTATTTTTTATTTTTGGCTGAGAAACTCGACTGGCGCGCTTTTTAGCCCGACAGTCGCGCCAATTGGCGCATGTTGCTTTTGTATTGCCCGTGCCAATTGCTTGCTGGCGCCAGTTGCAGCCTTACAGTCGCGCCACTCCTGTAGGGTATTTGAGTTTGCTCAGTTTTGAGCTCTCTAGGTCTGGTCAGTGTTTTTCTTCTTGATTTTTCGACTACCTGAGTGTGTTGGAGTCCTGTTTGACTGGGAATTTGCCTTCGTCCTTTGGTTGTTTGCTTTTCTCCATCGATTTCACATTTTAAGCCCTAGGGCATCTAGTGGCTTTGTGTATCGAGCCCTCCTTGGGAGTTTTGGTGTTTCGTTTATCCAGTCAACTCTCTGATTGCTCCTCCGCATTCTCTTAGTAGTTGTTCACTGTTTTGTTGCGATTTTTGGGTGATTGCTCGTTTCTTCATTCAAATTTCGTTTGGTCTTGCTTTGGGCCTAGATCACACGGTCCATTGGAGCCTTTGAGTCTTTTTCTTAGTTTTGAGAGACTTTGGTCGATTTGAGATCTGATTGCTTGTGTCATTGAGTGAAATTTGTTCGTTTTGCTCTCTCAATATCGTTTCTCAAGTTGCTTCTCTTTTATTTTCAGTTTGTTTAGTGCATCTAGCTATCAAACATTGAAAATTACAAAAAAAAATCTCTTTTGCTTTTGGTTGATTAGTGCAAATTGAAATTTTTCGATTTTACTAGTAATTAGTGATTGGAATGAAAATTTTTTGATTTCATTAGTTGCATTAGAGATCTCATTGTTTGTCTTCCGATCATTTTGTTTGTGTAAAGACTCTCAACTCTTCTGTAGCTAGTTTTCATCGAACGAAATGGTGTACTGTGGCATGTAGCTTTGCATTTAGGAGTTTTTGAAACAACACATTCGTTAGGGCCTAAAAACTGAAACGTAATTGAAGATCAACTTTAAAATCTACTCAATTTACACTAAGGCAGCATTGGAATCTAACGAAACATATTTAGAGGTCTAGGCTAGAGACGTGTTCCGACGTCTTTAAACCTAGTAGTTGTCGTTCGCCTTTTGGCTTTAGACAGCGCTAGTATGGACTTGTGCTCCCCGTACCGTCGAGTATATAAAGGGAGACCCCTATAGGTTTCAATCCTTTATCCATAGGAAGCCGAGTCTGCCGCCCTATACCCGTGATACACCGAACACAGCATTCGGGGAGATTGCCTGCACGTACGGAAAGTCCTTGGTTGATTTATTTTTCATTATTAAAACCAAGGTGTATATTGCAGTTCATGGTTATTTGGTACACCCTTTGTGCCTAGTATTCCTGAGTAGTCATTTGGTCTTTTCTGACTCCCTAAATTTGAAAAGACCGTCAAGCGCTTGTCCTTTCACGCTTGTGTCAAATCTGAAAGAGATAGAGTCATCTTTTATCGTTTCTCGACTCTTAAAACATGAAACGGTAAAGTTTCTTATTTTTCAATGTGGTAAAAATTAATCACCCACGATTACACGCCCTCTTAGATTTTGCTTGTTAACCATTTGATCATGTGTCTTGACTCTTTTTCAGCCCGTGTGTGTGTTTGCTTCTTTTTCTCTTGTCGCTTGCCACAGTGGCGGAACCTTCGGTTTTGTTTACTGGTAGTCCTTACACGGATGATTCATCATAGGTTTCCCAATCCTCTGCTGAACCGCAGCAGCCTATTGTTTCTGAGTTTCCTGACGGGGGACCGGTTCTTTCTGAGCAACCCTTTGGGGGACCAGTTGAGTTCGATTGGCCCTTTTCGGACCCTGTGTCTGAATTGAGATTAGGAGCTGATTTCCTTTCTCTTACATCGGGTTCACCTTTTGTTGCTGTTGTATTTCATCCTAGTCCTCGCCGTCTATTGCATGATTTAACGGCAGGATCAACCATGAGTGATTCTGGTGAGGAAATCCCAACGTCTGGTGAATACTATCAGCTCTTCCCACGAATATTGTTTCAGGGAGACAACTCTGAGCTAGCTGACATGTCAACAGCCAGTCCCTCCTTACCACAGGGGTACAGATCTTTGGGTCAGATCATTTCCGCCGCATCCTCTATGGGAGTGTCAGCTCCTTCTCCGAGGTCGGCTGCTACTACGCCCGGGGTGTCTCCTCAGACGCCCGTTACTTCTGTTCCCGTCCGGCCCACTGTCTGTGTGGCCGCCTCTTCTCCTGTTGTCACAGCATCCGCTGCGAGGGCTGTGCCAACTCCTGAAGATGTTTATCTAGTGACTGCTATACCGAAGAACATCTCTCCGGAGGAGTATCGGTTGTCTGTGCAACAGCCGACCCAAGATCCCAACCGCTCTTACTTTTCGCACTATGCACAGGATGGTACACCCATGTATGCTTTCCCAGGTCAGTATGATGAGCACGGGGAGATTTTACGTCTACCCGCTCCTGAGGCTTACCTCTATGCTCAAGGTTTACCTTATAACCAGGCTTATAACCCGCAAGGACAGCCTTTCCAAGGCCAACCTGCGGGCCAACCTGGCTATCTTTATGATCCACAGGGGCAGCCCATTCAAGGCTATCCTGTCGGCCAACAAGGGCCATCGTACGGTCCGCAAGGACAGTATTATAGCCCTTCTGGTCAACCTGTTCAGCCTCAGCCGGGGTATCAACCGGGACCGGTCTATGGTCCTGGGGGGCAAATCCAGCCTTCTTTACCTATGCAACCTCAGTATCCTGTTGTTTCTAACATTGCATATCAGCCGGGACCATCCTATGGTTCCGCTTCAGGTCAAACCGGTTTCCAGCAACCACCTGGTCCTGTTCCTCCACCAGGCCAATCGGCCCATCCGGCACAACCTGGTGTTCCGCCTCTAGGCCAACCGGTCCATCCGGTACAACCTGGGGCTCATTCACAACCAGGCCAGCCTGCTCAACCGGCGCCACCTGTTTATCCGGGCCAACCTGTTCATTCAGGGCAGCCCTCTCAGTCGGGTCAACCTGTTCACTCAGGGCAGCCCACTCATTCTATTAACCCTACTCAGCAGCCGACTCATTCAATGCCGCAGCCAAATCAACAGTTGCGCCCTACTTATCAGGCTCCGCAGGGTTCCACTTTTCAGCGGCCTACTCATCCTCAGGGTGGTTATTATCCTCATGGTCAATCTCAACCGAATTATAACCACCCCAGAGGCTCTCAGTATTATCCTCCTCCACCCGGTTTTACCTATACTCAGCAGCCAAATCCAAACGCTGCTTACACCAGGCCGACATATAATCAGGGTCCGTACCCTGGTTATCAGGCCCCACACTCTGGTTACCAGCATCCAAATCAGTCTGGTTATACGACCTACACCCCCTATGGTCAGAATCCTACGGGACAGAACCCATGGGGCAAGGATATTCACAACCATTGTGGAGTACAGGTAACGGTCCTCATCCTGGGTCTGGCATGCCGGTTAATCCACCATTGTCGTTCCTGGCCACCTTGGAGTTGCCGGATGTTTCAAAGTTGACCAATGATCCGATTTTACATAATCCATATTGGCCTCCGGTTCCCACCAAGATACCAGGTGATTGCCCCAAGTTTGAGGGAAAAGCTGGAGAGGACCCCCAGGCGCATGTGATGACGTATCATCTTTGGTGTTCGTCTAACTCTTGGGTCGATGATTCGATTCGCCTGTGCCTCTTCCAGCGTACTTTAACTGGAGCTGCTGCTAAGTGGTACATAGAGTTATCCCGTGGCATTTTCCAAGATTTCAATTCTTTAGCCATGGCTTTCCTCACGCACTTTCAGTTACCGGTTCGTTATGAAGCCGGGACGCACCTCCTGACTTCTCTGAAGCAGGATAAAGCCACTCACATTTCTGATCACATTCATGAGTGGCGGCGCCATCATAGACTGATAAAGTTTCACATACCTGATCATATACTAACTCACTGGTTCACCACTTCCTTCGTGAATAAAATTGCTCAAGATATTGTGATGGGAGCGTGTGTGACGGAGGAACAAGCCATTGCGTGTGCCCAATATCTGGATCTTGTGTATTCTCAGTCCGGCACGCTTTATGATATCTTGCCTGATGCCCCACGGTCCGGAACCTCTAATGCTCCGCCTACCCCTGCGGTGGATGGTGTCATTGGTTCTATCTCTCAGAATTCGAAGAAATCTTCGAATGGGAAGAAGAAGTCTAATTCTTCCAACAATGCTCCTGCTAATCCCGCCCTGTCCGATTCTGGCAAAACTGCGGAGGTGAATGCCGTTCAGGCCAATCCTACGGAGAAAAATTCCAAGGGGAAAAAGAAGGGCAAAGGCAAATCTAAATCTGATGCCCCAAAGCCAGAATCTAAATCTCGCACTGAGGATGGTTCTCAGCGTAAACCGAAGTACCCTTGCCTCATTTGTGAAGGGGACCATTATACTAAGGATTGTCCACGACGATCCGAGGTTAGTCAACTTCTCAAGGGCCCTAAAGGGACTCCGGCTGTTCTAAAAGAGCCATTCCCATCTCAGCAGACCCAGATGGTCGAACAGCCGTCACCATCTGCACCATTTGGGTCCCAAGTTTTCATGATGAAGAGTGTTGCACCTATCTCTGTCGCTACGCGTTCGAAGGATTACAACGAATCGCGGCAGGCACCCGGGAAGGCAGTTGCGGATGGACCGCCTCCCCTACCTGCCTCCGGTTCATTGGAAATCGAGAAGCCTACTCCTGAACCCGTTGTGAAGCCACCTTCTAAAGGTGTCCTTCGAAGATCTTCTTATAATATGAATGCTCGTGCCGCTCAACATTACAGCATTGTTGAGGATTTGGCATAGGCGCCGTCTGCTATGTCTACGCTAGAAGTTCTTCAAAGTTTTCCTTCGCAACGGAAGGCTTTACTGTCTACGATCGGGGGCATTGATCCCGCCGATTCGAGTCTTCTCACCTTCGATTTAGAGAATTTCACTCCCCGGCTTCCACATCAAATCGCTCTTGTTATTCAAGTCGGGATTAACGGTCTTAACATTCATAGGGCCGTCGTGGATGAAGGTGCCTCTACTTGCGTTATGTCCTCCGCTTGCTGGAAGGCCATCGGCTCTCCAGCCCTTTCGTCATCTCCCAATGCCCTAGAGGCATTTGATGGTCGGGAATCTAAACCCCTGGGTGTTCTCGAGAGTCTAGCGATCACTTTACAGGGGAAAACTGTCAACGTGGAAGTGGAAGTGGTTGACGCCAAACTCAACTACAATATACTTCTTGGCCGCAGCTGGACCCATGCCATGCTCTGCGTGCCGTCCACCGTCTTTCGACTCCTTAAGTTCCCTCACGAGGGAAAAATTGTCACGGTGGATCAGTTGTCATTTTTCACCTCTACCTCTGAGAACAACGTGCCATACGTGGATCAAATTCCGAATCCCCCGGACAGTGTGGGACCTGGTCTCTTCAAAGACCCGGTCCTCATGGGTATTTTTCCCGCACCGCCACCGCACACCGCTCAAGTCAACATGATGTCCAGGTCTGATGACCCCTGGCTTATTCCTACGCCTGAGCAGGTGTTTGAGTTTGGAGAATCAATGCCCTTGACTCCAGTAGAGATCAACTACTGTGAAATTGTTGCCGCATCTGATCCTCCACCTCCTCAGCATGCTCCTTTGAGCATGGCTCTCGACGTCTACTCTCAATCCCCCTGGCTTGGTCAGGCCGATTCACTTGATCCTCTCAAAGAGAATTTTCCTTCCGATGAAGCCATCATTGAAACTATGTCTCTTGAGGAGCTGCCTTGGGGCGATGGACATCATCGCTCCTCTTTTATGCCTAGCTTGGGGGCAATGACTGACTGTCTGGAGCGTTATGCTTCTCAGGTTCCTACCCCTCCTCTTCAAACGCCTATTTTGATGCACGAGGTTTTTTCGGAGGGAAACCTGAGTAACATCACTCAAACCATCCCGATCAACATCTCCGTTAAACCGGGGATCGTTGAGAATATTCATGTGGGAGTGACTTGTTCTCCCGATGAGATTCAAGTCTATACTGATCTTTTTAAAGAATTCAGAGATGTGTTCGCCTGGTCCTACGAGGAAATGTCGGGGATTGATCCCAGTATCGTAGTGCATGAGATTCCAACCTATCCTGGTGCGAAGTTCGTGCGCCAACGTTTACGCCCCATGCATCCTTGGAAAGCCGCCGCAATTAAGGCAGAAGTTGAAAAACTTATGAACACGAGCTTTATTTATCCTATCCCCCTCATAGAATGGGTGTATAACATTGTCCCTGTCGATAAAAAGTAGGGTACGATTAGAGTCTGTGTTGATTATCGCGACATCAATCGCGCCTGTCCAAAGGATAATTATCCCACTCCGTTTATAGACCAGATCATCGACGAATGTGCCGGGAGTGAGATCTATTCCTTAATGGATGGTTTCTCAGGATATAACCAAATCAATATTGCACCTGAGGATCAACACAAGACCACATTCATCTGTCCGTGGGGTACTTTCGTGTATAAAAAACTCCCGTTCGGCTTGAAGAACGCTGGAGCCACTTTTCAGCGTGCGATGTCCTACGCTTTTCATGACATTCGCCATATCGTTCAGCCTTATCTGGACGACTTGCCAGCTCATTCAGCTAAGCGAGAGGACCATCCCGAACATCTCCGCCAGATCTTTCTTCGTTGCAGGCGCTACAATATTAGGCTCAATCCTCATAAGTGCGTCTTCGGCGTGGATTCTAGCCGTCTTTTGGGATTCATAGTCTCGAAAGATGGGATTCGCCTTGACCCTTTAAAGGTTGAGGCCATTATTAATCTCCCATCACCCTCCTCCCTATATCAGTTACAGAGTCTGCAAGGGAAAGCGAACTTTCTTCGGCGCTTTATCCCGAATTATGCCGAGGTGGCCAAAGGATTCACTCGTCTATTAAAGCAGAATGTTCCCTTCCATTGGGACGAAATCGCTCAGCAATCCTTTGAGAAGCTGAAGACGTTGCTTGTCAATGCTCCGTTGCTTCGTCCTCCGGACTACCACCGCGACTTCACTTTATATCTCGCCGCCGCATTTAGCACCATAGCCATGGTCTTGGTGCAGGATGAAGATGACGGTAATGAACATGTTGTTTATTATCTGTCACGGAACCTTCTCGATCCAGAAACGCGTTATGCTCATGTCGAGAAGTTGGCGTTAGCCGCAGTACACGCTGTGCAGCGCTTTCGCCATTACATCCTTTTGCGTACGATAACAGTGGTTTCGGATTGCAACCCTATGACGTATATTCTCTCTCGACAATTACTAGGGGGCAAGTACTCCAAGTGGATTGTTAGCCTGCAGGAGTTTGACTTAGAGTTCACTACCGCTAAGTCAACTAAATCACTGGTTTTCGCGGATCTTATATGCTCTCTCCCTACAGACTCCGCTCCCTCACACTCTGAAGACCATATACCGGACGAAACGCTTTTCCTCATCAGTACTCGTGACCCTTGGTACGGTGACATAATTGTGTATCTTCAGACCTCGACATTTCGGTCTGAGTTGGATAAAGCTGCCCGCCGTCGAATTCGGCATCAGTCCCAGCCCTACCGTATAGTAGGAGATACCTTATACCGCATTGGAGTAGATTCGGTGCTCCGGCGATGCCTAACCTTGGAAGAGGTTGAAAAGGTCCTAAATGACTGCCACAGTGGCACCTGTGGTGGACATATGTCCGGGTATGCTACTGCCCAGAAGATTCTGCGAGCAGGTTATTTCTGGCCTTCCATATTCAAAGACTGTATCACTGCAGTCCGTAAATGTCATGCGTGCCAGATATTTCAGCGCAAGATGCGCGCGCCGCCTTTACCATTGCATCCCGTTATTACCATTGGCCCTTTTGCGAAATGGGGCGTCGATTTTATGACGTGTAACCCTTACTCGGCTGGGGGGCATGCGTATATAATTGTCACCGTCGACTACTTCACCAAGTGGGCCGAGGCGATGCCTACACTAGCTGCTGACGGGAAAATGGCTACTCAATTTATATTCAACCACGTTATTGCATGGTTTGGGGTTCCTCAAGCCATCGTCACTGATCACGATACTCATTTCCGAGATTATATGATGGCGGAGCTGACTTCAAAGTTGGGCTTGCGTCACGACAGCTCAACACCATATTACCCTCAGGCGAATGGTCAGGTTGAAGCAGTGAACAAGGTTCTGGTCACTATGCTTCAGCGAACAGTTGGTATTCACAAATCCAATTGGCATCTCCAACTGTTCTCAGCTCTCTGGGCATACCGAACATCTGCAAAGTGTGCAACTGGGTTCACACCATTTCAATTGGTGTATGGTCTGGAAGCAAATCTTCCAGTTGAATGCGAGATTCCTTCTTTGAAATTAGTTGTGGAACTTCTACCTAATACTTCTGCTGAGGAAGAACGTCTTTTGTATCTGGAACGGTTAGATGAAACCCGTCGTCTGGATGCTTTGGTTATTGAAGCACAAAAGAAGAGGGTCAAAACTCATTTTGATCAATCTGTTTCTCCTCGTTCCTTTATCGAAGGAGACCTCGTCCTCCTGTACAATCAAGCACATGACAAGCTTGGAGCCGGTAAGTTCCAGCCTATGTGGCATGGGCCCTATATAGTAAAACGCGTTTTGAAAAATGGGGCTTATGAGCTTATAGATTATGAAGGAGTTCCGCTGGCGCAGCCCAGGAATGGGTTGTACCTCAAAAAGTACTATGCCTGAAGTGATTTCTTGGTGTGGTGTGTGTACATAGGTGTGTGTTTTTCATTTGTGTGCATATATGGTGTGGTGTGCCTTGTAAACATATTTCTGCTGATCGGGTCTTCCTGGTTGTGCAGATGTCTGTTCATCCATTTGTTGGTTTCGTGGATGGTGCCTCCCGCAGTACCAGGAATCTGTCTTCAGCAGCCTGGGTAATCTATGATCCTGCTGGTGAGTTGGTCAACCTGCAAGGAGTGTGTCTAGGACATACTACGAACAACATCGCGGAATATAGTGCTGTGTTAGAATTATTAACCGAGGCAGTAAACCTTGGTATCCGTGAATTGCTCGTGTATCTAGATTCGCAACTTGTAGTGTTACAGCTGAACGGACACTATTCGGTAAGAAACCCATCCATTTTACGTCTGTATCTGCGTATTCGATTACTGGAAAGGAATTTTGACTACATTACATATCAACATATACCCAGGCATTTGAATACATTAACAGATGCAGTAGAAAATTTGGTATTAGACAGACATTTGCACAATTTGTAAATCATCATCACATGTAAAGAAAGATCCATCCAGAAATAGATATGCATATATATATAGATATCGAAATGTTTACATAGAGTGTGTCACATAAAGTCAAAATATACATAATCGTCTTAAGTACATCCGGAGACGATATGTCTCTCAAAAAATATGTGTGGTATAATCCCTAAGAGCTAATCCGCATGGTGCTCATGATAACATGTAACTGCACGCACTAAGCATCTCAGGATTCGGTGGATCCGACTTGGAACTCCCACCGTATGATGCTTGTATGCCATCGGTACATCCGCCAGCCGAGCATAGTCCGGGATCCCTCGGGCAATGCCCTCGAGATTCTGGATCAACTCCTCCCCTCCTGTGCCCTCTCCCTGAGGATCAGGGGCGAGATGAGTCCTCCGCGAGATTGGAGACATCCCGGCTGGTCTCTCAGGGCCCACATCTGCATACATATATAAAATGTGTTAGGACGAATGTGTATTAACAAAAAAAAAACATAAAACATAAAAATAAAAAAACATGAGGTCTTACCCAACTCCTCGTCCCAGTCATCTCCTTCTGGCAGTGGGAGATCTGGGTCTCCGGTGAAGTCAGTTCCTGCATATGGCCAATCCTCCACTACAATCAACTGGCGCCGTAACCACCTAAAGAACTCCGGCCTCCAGGACATCTGTTGGCCGCCTCCAGCTCTGGGCATTAGTGCTGCCCAGCGAGCCATTCTTGGCTCTCATGGTATCGGATCTGCTACTATGGCCCCTTGGCCCTGGAAGATTGGTAAACGTTCCAGAATGAACGATACCAGGATGGAACCATAGCCAAACTGTTTCAGTTTAGCTTGCTTGCATTTTGTGAGCTGTCTCTTCATGTTTATTGTTACTGCTGTAGCCCAATCAAACAATAAGGGACTCATGCATTCTGAGGCCAGCAGGAGTTGGGCCTTTGTGGCCTCGTGCGGTGCCTGCGATCCTGCAGCCCGTGTGATGGTATGTAGGACAACTCTCAATGCGAGGTCGGGGATGGTGTGGATATCCAACTTTTTGCTCCCTGATCCCATTTGTGCTCTTGGGCACACTCGTGCCATCACTTCTTCCATCTTCTCGCTAGATGGTCTGCTCCTAGTTAGGATGGGTACCGGACCTCTGCGAGACAGTCCGGTTATGAAGTACACATCGGAGACCTCCAGTTCCAATACCTGGTCTCGCAACTTGAACACTTGTTCCTGTTCATCCCAAATACTGATCAGATACTGGAGGAGCTCGGGCTGAGCTCGTAAACAGGGTGTAAGGAAGAACTTCTTTAGCCCACAGTTTCTGAGGGCATTCATGCAAGCCTCACTTTCTATGGCCTGTTCATCCTCTTCTCCATGCTCTCTTTCTTTCCACTCAATCACCATTTTGCTTGATTTCCTGCATCCACATGGTCATAAACCCTTAATTAGATCTCTGGTAGGCTTCAAATTTCATTTAAAATGATTAAAATTTCGAATTTCTAGGCGGAAATTTGGGTTCGGCTGCTGGCGCGGCTGTTTTGTGAACGGTCGCGCCACGTGGCGCGAGCCCTTTGCATGGAAAAGCCCATTGGCGCGGGTCTGTGCCTGATACCCACGCCAATGAGCGCAGCCCTAAAAATTCAAAAAGTTTCCACAGAGGCTGATATATGAGGGAAAACTATCAAAAAATGGATTGAAATGAAGTACAGGGAAGCGCCTCTTACCTGTAGCAGACGAGAATCTGAATGGTCAACCGGATCTGTCGCAATCGCCGTCAGAAGTTTGCACTCCAAAATGGACCACTGCTGCTTTTTACCAAGGTAAATAGTAAATGTAATTTTGTTTTTACCATTTTGGCATATTTATAACTTTTTCGACATAGGATGGGTTTTAAAAGTTATTTTTATCAAATATTTTAATATGTTATGTCGAAAATGGGTTTTACGCTTGCTTGGTATGTGCAGCAGCAGGTTTTTGCGACTTTAACGATGGAAACGAGTTGTATTTTATACTTTTTCGGACTCGGTAAATACACAAAAAAGTCACTTTGGAGTCATCTTTCAGCTCTTTTCTGACTCTCTAAACATGAAAAGATTGCCGAGGCCCTTGTCATTTTGATCTCGTTAAATTGGACACGAATCGACATCTACCCAATATACGTTTAACCCTTTTTCGGGCTGGGATGGATTGATTACGAAAAAGGAATACCCTAGCCTATCGCGACTAGGAGGTTTTCTCGGATATTGTTTTCTACCTTTTCGGATTTGAGGAACTATTTACGAAAAGGGACCTTTGGAGTTTACTTTTCTGCTATCTTTTCAAACTCTCTAAACATGAAAAGACGCCGAGTTCTCCCTTTGTCAGACTCGTTAAACCCTGATGACATCGGATCCAGTCGAAATGACGTTCTCCGAGTTTCTCCTTCCTAGGACTCGTTAAATGCACTAGGATGGATTCTCCCGAAGGGTGGACTTATATTACAAGCATATGTTATCCCCTTCAAGCTTGTTATCAAAACAAATTGGGGTACTCGCCAGAAATGGTGGGGGAAAAAATGGAACCATCATCGTTGTCGTCGGCAGTATGTCGCTCTTGAACATGGCACTTGTTTGCATTCGTGTCGGGTTGGGGACATCTCATCTCATTTTTTCACTTGCCTCCGTGGGTTTGGATAATCCTTTTTGACCTCTCCTCTGCTCATTGCCTTGTCACCATGACCTATGATCCGTTGATGTCAAATATGCTGCCAAAACCACTATTTGTGCCGTTATGTGTTCAAGAGAAGTTGACCTCTGCGAATATCAACCTTCCTCTGATTCTCATACGATCCTGATTCACAACAAAAACATCATGTTCCTCTGTCTCGTGTCGATGATGTGGGAAGCATTATGGCCCACCTTCGATCAAGGTCACTTCCTGTCGACTTCAGCTCATTATCCAGGACGTTGATCTAGAGACTCCTTTATGGTACCTTGGAGCCTGCATGCCTCAATGGCAGGTTCGTCGCATTCGACGTGGGGTTTTCATCATTGGCCTCCGATCGAGTGATTCTGCGGGTGTTCGACGCCAACTCATTGATTCACACGCCGTAGATTGTACCTGTAGTACCTTGAGGGCCATTGTCATTATTGGTGGTCCCTCTCGCGTCTGTTAACAACTTTCATCATTGGCTGGTAATCAGACGATGTTCTTGCATGTTCGACTTCAGCTCACATATTCGCATGCTTGAACTTGTACTCTATTGGGTCGAGATGGAGCGCAAGACCCTGGATTGTGTCTGTTGTAATCCAGGCTGCGATTGTGGATTATTGTCATTATGTACATGACTCAATGATTGGATGGCTGCGACCATACCCGAGTCTATTTGTTTGATCTTAGTTGGATGGCTGCGCCCATACCCTGGATCCGGATTATAGCATACTCTGTTCGGATGGCTGCGTCCATACCATATATATACATCATGTACTTGAGATATTAGTTGTATCTTTCTGTGCAGGTTTTCCGACGGCGGGCCTTCAGTTGGACATGTTCTCGTAAAGCATTTTCACCCCTCTCTCTCTCGGGCCTCATGCTTTAGGGGGCATCTGTTACACAGTAATTTGTCACCGTCCCTACCATTCCCCGTCCCGCACAATGGAGGACCCATTTTGTGACCTGTGAACAATGTCATGCCTTGAAACCATTATCAATGCATTCCTCTAAACATGAGCTTCAATTGCCCTAAAGACATCTCCTTGAAAAAAACCATGAAAACATCTCCTTTTGCATTGGCGCGGGCAGACAGTTCATCACTCGCGCCAATGGGGAAAATCCTACAAAGAGGCCGCGCCAACTGGCGCTCTGTCCCAGAGTCGCAGTCGCGCCAGCCAATTTAAGGAGTGTTTTTTAAATAAAGATGGCGGAAGTTTTGTTTCAACAAACTCAAAAACCATTGCCTATCTTGAGTTGGGAGGTTTGGCTACGGGAGTTCCATGGAAGGGAAGTGGTTTGCCACCTCTCATGGAACCTTCCTTGATGATAGGGCCAATCCCACAATAATAGGGATCCCAACTCCCTCCTTCCCCATCTATAAAAGCTTGCTTATTGCCATTGCAAGCTAGTCTTGAAGTGCCTAAGCTTTGAATCTCCAAATTCCCAAGAGCCTTTGTGCTGTAAGAGCCCTCTTTCTTCCCTTAAGGCCGACTCAGTAAGGAGACTATCATCGAGAGACTCTAGAGAGGCTTGCCCTTTCCCTGGCGAGCTTTTTGAGACATGAACGACTGGGGACCCTTCCGAAGGAGACTGCGGCGTCAGAACATTGGTTGTACTCTCTTTCGATTGTTTATTAATGAATGACTACCGGTTATGGTTCCACTCTTTTTTTCACTTATGTTAATAATGAGTTATATCCTTTCTGACTGGTATATAATTGCATATTCTGGATTTTATGCTTGCATTCGTGTTGTTTCTTGCATGTGCAGGTGTCCATTCACGGAGATCGTGGGGATCGTGATCTGCCGAGGTTGAGGAACGAGAACGTTGTCTCTTCTACAAATCATAGCACTAGACTCCAGGTAGGCCTCCATCGTTGGTCTATTTATTCGCAATTAGGAACTTGCGATGTAGCATTTGATGATTGTTGCTAGACCCCTGCTGGGCTAGTAGGGATTACCTCTGTCCGCGTAGGACTTACCTCAAGACTCGTTTAACCTTTTTCCCATTTGGCAAGGTTTCCCCTTTAACTCAAAATCCTCCTAAATCTTCCAAAAACTATCCATTTTGTATCTTGCATTCCATGAAATCCTTCGTCTGTTTTTAAAACCCTTGGCCCCTCGAACAAACTTTTTTTTTCACTTTTGTAATCTTTTGAAGTGCGAAAAACCCATTTTTATTATAACACAGGCTTAAGCCCCTTTCGGCTAAGCTGCGCCCCTTTCTCCGCATATAACCTAGCACTGAGACCAAGCGCTAGGCCCCCCCAGGGCTAATCACAATTAGGAGATTGGTCAGAGCGTTTTTCTTGTGTTAATGGTAAACTCCCGATGTGATTAGCTTTCGTCCCTAACCACTCCCCCTCCATGAACCTGAGCGCTAAGACTAAGCGGTAGTACATAAGGCGTTTATCACATCGGAGGATCAGAGCGGAACGTGCTTTCCATTATGAAAACAAAAAGCTCCGATGCAATGGTGTTGTAGTCTGTTGGCTCTTGAAATGATCTCAGCCCTAGATCTGAAAAGATCTGACGGCCTAGCGCTAATCGCATCACGCCAGTCCACGCATCCCCTCCTTTTTTTTTCCCCGATCGTGATCCTCCGATCCGATCACAGTCGTTGATCTCTCAAGATCCAATGGTCCAGAGTTCATCGGTCCTGTTCGTCACGCCAGTTTTCCTCCCCGACGATTTAATCTCTCGTCGCGCCAGTTTTCCTCCCCGCCGATTTAATCTCCGCTGTCGATCTGACCCAGATCGGACGGTTGGTGCTCAATCGCACCATCGCCCATCAGAAGTTCTTAAATATATCACCACCTGTCATCCTCTGATGTGATTAGATCACGACCATTCATCCTGTAGATCCGACGGTCCAGATTAAACATGCCTTTGACTTTGCGCCACTTAACCGACCGTGCATCTCCCTTCATCGCGCTCCATCTCCCACCGTCCGATCTCCCCACTCTGGATCTAACGGCCCACAGAAATATCATGTTTATTTTGTGTTCAAAGTTTAATATCTCAGAGCTACGTGATATGGGCAGTTTTCCAGAGCCATGTGTCAGCCAAAGACCCATATCGCATTGAAAAATTGAAAATAGCCTTTCGGCCCTTTTGTCACGCGATACCAGCGGTTTTCCGTCCTAAAACCACTTCCCCACTTCATTACCCAAAAACTCATCTGCAGATCCTGACCATTGATATTTGTAGATCAACGGCTCCCATTTCATCTCGCGTCTCCTGCATATTTTCTCATCGCGCAACCGTAGCATCCCATCGGATCATCTCCACCGTTGATCTCCTCCTAAGATCTAACGGCCCATATCAAATCGCCCTCCGCCATGACCGAGTCCCACCATATTAGTCCATTTCATATGTTTTCCACGCATTTTTCTATGTATTTCGTTCGAAGGCCCAAACCTTTGGTTTTGCATTAAACATCATGTCATTCCGCAAACATTGAAATTTTAATGTTTTACATTAAAATTTCCATTTCGCCCAAATTTCGTCATATCAATTTTCACTGTTTCGTTGCATTTTTCCATCGCTTTCCATTGCATCCACAACATTCACCTCTACTACGCTGCCATCATCATAGCATTCCACCACATCCATCCTCCCATGCATGGATTTCTTAACATTTTTGTGTGTCTTTGCAGGGTACAGGCAGTGAATACCACCATTGCTCACAGTCACTGTTATGGTGGCACAGAGCGCAGAGAAGGCTAATTTCAGAGCCTGATATTACAGAGAAGAGCCTGGGAAGGTGTTAGAATGTAATTTTCATTAAAGGACAGAGTTTAACTCTGTGAAACCCCCCAGCACCATTAAATTTCCGAATTTCACAGATAGAGATAGTCATGAAGCGGCAAAGTGTATCAGTGGATAGTCAGAGAGTTCAATGCCTGTAATTGAAGAATGTTAGCTCTGGTTCACTGTTTAAAGGGCAGATGTACCAGATTGAAGACCTCATGATTATCGCAGAGGGCCTAAAGAGGCCTATAGCACAGAAAACAATATTGACAGTGTTTCACATCGGCAGAAACTTCCTCCTGAGAAAGGACACAGTACCCATAGTGTCTTTATTCTACATTGTGTCCCCGAGAAGATTTCCCCCTGACAGCAGTCCTAATGCTACCAGAACATTTTTTACATAGTATGGCAGACCTCATAGTCATTTATATGCCTTTTTTTTATTCACCAGAGTACTATAAGTACTGCAGCGAAAGCACATCAAGAACATACCTGGAGTAAATTGCAGCCTGTCGAAGACCACTCTTTCATCCAAAGAGTACTAAAGATTAATGCTCAGATATTAAAACAGAATGGGCCTCGACCCTCTTCTTCTACTCTTCTTTAATGTTACATTTAGTGTTTCATCTACCTCCTCTACCTCTCTTTCAGCTATAAAACTCATGAAGAAACTCATTGAAAAGGTTGTTGATCAGATATCTGGGAATTGTAAGCTGTTTCTCTTGAGATATAGTTCTCTGTGTAAAGTTGTAAGATAGGCTGAGGAAGATGTTTTCAGACTCAATATCACGATGTTTACAATGTTGTACATGACTAGTGTTGCTCTTTAATATGACAAGCACATTTCTTTGGATCATGATTTAAAGCAGCAGTGATGTTTTTCTATCTCTGTCTCTATTTCCCTTTGTGATTCATCATATTTCATTTCTTCTGATATGCATCAGAAATCTGGCATAGGATTTACCCTCGCATGGTACCCTATGTTTCTACTCTCCCTAACTTTGATGTTTTCTTCTCTATGTGTTATCTGAGTATTGATTCAAGTTAATTTAACCAGTGTAGTGGCTATAATTTACTGCTAGCTGATGTATGGATTAAAAAATATGTTCTTAGATGTTCTGGTTGGATTTAATTGAAAGAATTGGGATACTAGGAGTTTAGAATTGATGATTCTGCCTCACTAGGGTCCTTTTCGATTAATTGAATCTTTCTAAGTTCCCTTAAGTTGGATGCTGAAGCATTGAGAGTTCAAAGTCTCTCTCTGATCTCAGGTGTTCACCTTTGTGTTTAAATCTTTAATGCTCCCTTTGTCTGAATATTTTACCCTTTAGGAGTTGGATCACAAGTTTCCAATGGCATGTCCTGTCCCTGGACCTGATTCCTAAATGGTCACCTTGGTGGTTTCCTTGCCTTTCACCTTCTTTCTTACCATTTCATGCCCCACTATCATCTTTAAGATCCAACGCTTTAGATGACTAGCCCAACTGAAAGCATGCATATTGAATAGCAAGTAAACCCTTTCCTGACTCCATTGCCCAATGGTCTCGAGTGTTCCCTGAAATCATTCCTCCTTTGTCTAGAATCCTCTTTATTCAGCCTTGTCTCATAGTGAACCCTTCTTTCCTATTTCCCAACAACCAAACAAATAATTAAACAAACAAACCAGTGCCTATAACTAGCCTAAAACCCTAAAAACAGAGCTTCAAAGACATATACCTTTGCCTATCATAGAGAGATCCCTGTCTGGACATAGGAGGGCTAGATCCTGAGGTCTGAAAGTGGTTCTGATGTTATCTCATCTTTTGGTATTGCCAAACTTGCCAAAACATGGGAACCCCAACAGATGGCATGGTCCCTTGCCCTTTGGAGGCAGTAAACACATGCCTCTTCCCTCTTTGATATGTGAGAGGAAAATACTTGATAAGTTTCATTTGAATATATTCTTCATGATTGACCTTAAGGCTACTTTTCTTCTCATCAGTAATCCATGCATTTGTGTCCTCTTCATTTTGTTCTTGACTGCCTTCTTGAGAGGCACTTTCATTTTCCGCCATTCTATCATCACTACCATGATCTTCATCATTGTCATCCTCTTACATATCTTCTGCATTGTTATCCTCTATGTTTGAAACATTATCATTCTCTGTGTTGTCACTATTAGAGGTGTTTTTATCAGTGTCTTCATCACTGTCTTGTGCATTTTCATCTTCATGGCTGGCCTTTATGTCATTGTTCCCTTCACCACTGCACTGTTCACTGCCTTTGTCTTCATAATCTGTCTCTTCAATATCGGTCCCTTCTTCATTAGTGTCATTGTTTTTCCCACTACCATGCTCACTATTTTCATAGTCATCACTGTCATGTTTACTAACTTCTTATTCTAATTTTGTCTCTATCTCTTCTTCAAATTCAGCCTCTGTTTCTTGACTAACATTTGTCTCTTCCTCTTCATTTGGCTCACTACCTTTTTCTTCTTCACTGTCCTGCCCATTTCCTTTGTTTTTAGAATCTGCCTCATCACTGCTTGCATCATTGTTATTTTCTCTGGGGTCACTGTTAGAGGTACCTTCATCAATTTCTTCATTTTCCTCAAACTCTTTGTTGTCCCCTGTAATGTCCTCATTTATTTCATTTTGATCACTGTAATCCCCTTCTATATATCCTGCCTTGTCATCTATTTCTTCTTCATCATTACCACTTTCTTCATTTTCATTTTCCTCTCCCTCATCACTAGTTTCTTTCTCTTGACTGTATCTTTCTTCTTGGTTGTCATTTTCCTCCTTGTCACTGTTTTCCTCTTGTTCTTCATCACTTTATTCTTGTTATGATGCTTTAGGAGAAGGTGAAGGAGGGAAGTTCTCTTGGGGAGAGGATTCATGTGTGGATGAGGAATCATGGTCAGTCGGGGTTGATGGAGTAATTGAGGAAGGTGGATGGGATGATGATGATAAACTTTGCAGAGGAATAGGTTGTGGATTTTTGAAACATCATGGGTGACGAATACTTCCCAAGGGATACCATGTTGCTCTAATTGATGCAACACAATCATCTTGATAAGAGAATGGTGGAAAAGACTCTGCTTTTGTTGTGAAGGAGGCCTCTTTTGCACAATGTATGACATCTTATCAATACTTCTATAAAGGTAATAAGGAAAATGCAGTAGCTTGGTCCTAGTGAAGTTAATAAGCAGTCTTATATGGTAGGAATAGAGCCTAGAAAAACTACCCTCACAGGTGAAGTATTTCATGATGACTTTCATTAAAGGGGCATATCTTTCCAATAGATGGGAAAAGGGAAAAATAGTCTTGCAATCAGCTTGGTATATTGGTTTAAAGAAATACTGGTAATGGCTTAAGTCCAAATTCACCTGTTTGAACCATTTTTCTCCCATGCAAGGTATCTCAGTGGCCATAGCAATTGTATTGGTGGACAGCTCAAAATTTACCCCAGCTAGGTGTACTTGGTGGTTATGGTGGTTTAGGATGAAAAGTCTGGTCAATTCAGGGTGACTTTTGACTCTTTTCACTTTTTCACAGAAATCATAGCATCCTACCTCTTGGAAATATGCAACTGTGGTAGGGGAGGTTGTCAACTCCTTGGTGCTCAAAGGCTCAAACATGTTTTCTCTCCCACCCTTTCTTTGTGGTCCCCTAGGCCTTTGGCCTCCCTTGCCATTGTCATCACTATCTTCTCTAGAAATTTTATCTCTACTCTTGATTTTGAAATCAAAAACTTGAAGTTCCTTGTGAAATGATATGAAGATGGTGAGTGGGTTGGTGAGGAGATAGTAGTATCAAGTCTAGGTAGTGTGAAGGCTATTTGTGCAAATGGAGAGGTTTATTTGGTAGAGGAGCCGCTTCTTAGCATGGATACCAAAATTATCTCTTCCTTTAGGGTTTCTAACTTTCTCTCTAAGTTCACCCTTTAAAACGGTATGAAAGGGGGCAATAGATCTAAATACCTCTTATAAAAGCTCCGGAGGTTCCAAGCAAAGAAAATTAGGAGTTTTGAACAAATCTGGAGCTTTCACTGGCTTGAGAGGCTTCCTAGCTGAACGCGCAGCACAAGAGCGCAGCACTTGAGCCAGTCGGTTTGAACTTGCACGAGCTATCGGGTCGCCCCTGAACGCAGAACGGGAGCGTAGCATAGGCAAAGGGTCTTCATGCAACACCTGAACGGGCCAGTGCGTAGTGTGGGAAGACCTGCACGGTGTCGAGCGAGGCCTAAACAGCCCGATGCGTATCATGGGCAAAGTTTGCACGCGGTTGGGCGAGGCCTGAACGGCGGTTGGGCGTCGAGCTTCTCCTGCACGCACAAAGGGTAGTTCTAAACGGTGTCAGGCGAGTCGATCGGGCGGTCCTGCACGCGGTAAGCGTGTAGCGCGCTACTACAGGAGCACAGTGCCCAGTTGTATTTTACAAAAAGAGAACCCACAGGTGCGTAGAGCATGCTTACAGGAGCGTAGCGCAGGGCTTCTCCTGCCCGAAACTTGCCAGAAACCCTGATTTTTTACTTGAAAGCTTTCTCTCCTCTTTGGAATATGATAAATGAGTTGAGTGATGAATGTGGTGCCTTTGCATCCTTGGAATCAAAAAATTACAACTAAAAACCCACTTTGCTAATATTTTCTTTTGACCTTTTCATCCTTTTATTGATATTTCTTTCACCTTTTTTTGCAGGAGGTGATTTAAGCATAAAAATGATTCTTTGGTGGGTGATTTTGAAAATATAACTTTTCTTCCCCCTCTTACTGCTTTTGACAATGAGATCTACATTTTGTCCAAGACTGTAAATCATGCCTACCATGTCTTCTTTGGGACACTTCTATGTTGCTCATGCATGTACCTTGACACAAATTAATTTTGTTTTCTTGGTCATTTTTGGAATTTTTACAACTTTAGTCACTTCAACAGAAAACTCATGTTTTTCTTGGTGTTCTATTTTGACATTTTACCTCCTGATTTCCTTCTCTTGACCATTTTGAAAACATTTGACTGCACTTGAAACTTAGGTTACCTAACACTGATATTATTTGCAATTTTCTCCCTTAGGTGCATTGAAACAGTGTTGCCTTGACAACCCATGTAAGTCATCCTCTGATATTTTTCAACTTCTACCTATTGTCATCAAGGAGGTCTCTCACCTTCATTTCTTGTTTCAATAAATCTTCAATTTATGCTCAGTGGCGCTTATTTACCTCTCTCCTTGTGATCCTTTGCATGGACTCCTTGCTGGGCAACACCTGTATTGCCAATCAGTTGTAAAAACCCTGATTCTCTTTGTTCATAGGCATCTTGTCTCCCTTTTTCTGTGAATGTCCTTGAGGAGTTTGGCATCTCACTTTGCCTCTCTTATGTTGATAATAATCATAAATCATTCCTGCAGAAATGTTTTAAGATGGGTAACTATCCTTTTGTAGAATCTATGCTTTGATCAAAGGAGGTTTCTCCTGAAGGTTTTTTGATACCTATTGGACAATCATAAGCTCACCCTCCTTTTCATTTGATTTCATCTTTGGGCACATGTAAAACAGTGAGTTTAGAAAACCAAAACAATGAATAACCTAGGAGACCCTACATGACCTATTGGGAGGCCTTTTGTACTTGGCCTTTGGCTGAACACTTAACTTAGGGTTTGTAGGTGTAAAATAGAGCATTGAAAAACCTTTATGCATTGTAATCCTAGAAACTGATAACTTTGATTTATCTAAAGAGCCTAGAAAGGTAGCTTAAAACCACCAATGCTTGAGGCATTTGGTGAATAGGGGAAAGGTTAGGCTACTTGGAAATCCAAGGTGTAAGTAGAAGGGTTAGGCAAACAGAAACAGAGTGGTAAGGTTAGAGGTGGCAAACATAGTGAGAATGAGTGGCATAAGTCCATGATTTGGTCTTCTGGGAGTGATAGGCTGGCCATGCCTTGATAGAACAGTGAAAAATTTATCCTAAGGATAATGAAGGCAATGAGATTTCTAGAACTCATAATATTCATGAATTTTGTTTCTAGAAATCTCGGATAAACATTTAGTCATCTATAGAAAGCAGAAAATTACTGATAACTAACAATGCAGTCAGGGTATATTTACAATATCTTACCAAACGCCCCACACATGCAAACTTACAAAGAATTACCAGGCGTGTCAAACTCTGTAGACGGTTTAATTGGTTCATTGACCCAAAGTTACCCAGTCAACAGTGTTCAAAACCCTGGTTACACGTATGATTCTACCTAGAACATACCTGAACTCGGCTACCAAAGTCATCACATGCCTCCGTAAAATTTGACAAGTAGGGCATCGCCGTATCACCATTAGCACTGAGGACCCTATCCTCTAGCTCAGGGGACCCAGTACGCAAATAGATATACTGACAAAAGAGCTCCCCCCCAACAGCCATTTTCAAACCAAGGACCACATTATGCACAATCCCCAGCACAAGACCCGCCTATGCAGAATAATGCACAATTGAACTTTGTGCAGCCTTCCCAAAACCAACCGTGCCAACCCTATAACCAGGAGAACTACCCTCCTAACGTGGTTAAGAGAAAAGGAAAAAAAAAGCCTTAAGGAGTTCCTGGATAGGGGGGGGGAAATCAAAAATTCCCTCCTCGATCTCAGGTTGGAGGCAACTCCAACTGAAATCAAAACCAGGAGCCAAGCAATTCCCAACGGCTGAACAAAAGGCCAACTCTCAGAACAAGCCACTATTGTTCAATCTGTGGTGAGTACGGTCATTACACTCACAAATGTCTCGACCTCCCTGAGCTGAAGAAGTTGTAGGGTAACCGTGGGCAAGTGGGATCCGCCCAGTAGCAGGCAGTCATACAGGAGCCCTTACCCCATCAAGGGATAGTTATAAATCAGCAACAAACTCTCGATGACTCTGAAAAGAACAACCACGAAATCTACATGACTAGCGAGGAAATTTTTTTTCAAACATGGAATCGAAATTACGATACCCCACCAGACACCAGCACGTTAGGGGCTAGTACCAGTGCACAAACAGCACCTTTGACCATATCAAAGATGCCTATTGAACCCTTACCAAAGATGGCTAAAGGACCAACTAGGCGAGCAGGAAACTACTCCAAAGCAGCCCATAACTATAGCATTGTGGATGATCTAGCTCAATCTCCCACTGTTATTTCAGCTTTGGAAGTATTATAGTCATGCCCAAAGCAACGGAAAGCCTTGCTTTATATGTTAGGCATTATTGACCCTACTGACACACATCTAATGGATTTTAATTTAGACAAAGCCACCCCTAAGCTTCCTTCAATGGTCACCTTTTAGATACCAGTTTCGGTCCAAAATATTACCATTCACCTATGTGTCATTGACGAGGGTGTATCCACATGCATCATGTCAAAGAATATTTGGAAAAATATAGGGTCTCCCGAACTAAAGCCATCAGTCATCACGCTTAGAGCATACGATGGTCACCCTTCAACCCCCGTCGGTCTCTACCAAAACGTCCCAATCTGCTTAGCCGAAATGATGGTCCTTATAGAAATTGAAGTCTTGGACACTCATTTGGACTATAATATACTCCTTGGTGAAATTTATATGTACGCCATGTCATCCATCGCCTCCTCCATATTCTGCACTGTGATGTTCCCCCATGAGGACCGCATTGTTACTGTCGACCAATTGACGCATAGCGAAAAACGACCCCTAACAAACACCATTGTAATTCTAACCTACGTAGATACATCCAAAGATGTGCTTTCAGGGTACTAATAATATATCCCCGACCAGTTCAAACCGTCTTCCATCCTAGGATCATTCCTAGGAGATCTCCCCATCATACCTAAGTCATCACCTGATGTCACAGGAGCTCCGGTGTGCATGATTTCCACATCAAGCGTTGAAGCTAGTTAGGACACAGACACAAGTATTAATGACACTGATTCCTCAACTACGACAGCCTCTCTAGCCTACGCCACTTCCCAAACCCCTTTCCTCTACCCCCTAGCTGGTTTCGTATCCCAGCAGGTTTTGGCAACAGTGGTGTTACCAAACATCTCTTTCGCAATACCATTTTGGTATCTCATTCCCCCTACTGGGACAAGAGCCACACACATCACTGCCACAAGGTTAAATCCCCTCAGTCCCAAGGAGGCCCCACCCATATAGGAAATTGTCGAATGCAAAGGAAGTTCCCATTGCAAAACCGATGATTACGGCTAAGAAAAACGAGAGAGGAAAGAGGGTGGAGACTCCCGCCATACAAAGGGAATCACCTGGTTGTGCCATATTTGATGTAGTAGGACACCCTAACCACATCTGCCCAGAGCTAAATGAATTAAAACAGTTCCTTGGCTCTGAGGCAAACATCACAACTCTGCGTTCCCGTAAAAAGGAACTTGCCACCAAAAGTAAAGGCAAAGCTTTGCGTACCAATCACACATGTGCTATCTACAGAAATTATGAGCACTATACCCATAATTTCCTAGAAATACCACGATATAGGAACGCCTTACACACCATCGAGCGATCCTATCAAGAGGATCCCTCCACCCAATCATCGGGAGATGAACCTCGTACCATCTTGTACCTACAGGAGGAACGACAGTCACCAGAAATACTCTCGTTAATATTTCCCCCTCCTATCATATGTTGCACGATGTGCGATGAACATGGTCACTTCATCAAATAATGTGCATCCCTGGAAATCATCCACAAATGTATCCCATATAACATTTTTATTACGTCGTTTTGTGGGCAGTGCAGTTCACATGCCCTTTATGTACCAACAACCACCCTCTGGAAAATTGCCACTATATCCCTCGATTCTAAGTAGCACTGGCTAGTTTGCGCTCAGCCATAGTCCGCCTCTCCCAAGAAGATGGCACGGACTCAGAATCCATGAACAGCTCGATAACCCAAGAAGATGTGACAAGCAGGTCCATCCTCTTCCTATCAACTAAAAAGCGAACAATCAGGAAACCCTTAGTTTCCCCCAACTGCTCTCTACAGAGAATACCAACATGTGCGTTATGAAAAACACCCAACCATGTGGTCGCCACTTGCCCTGATTTAGCAGCGTTGCGATGCTAGTACCCCACCATACCACAAATTGAACATGACGAGACCCCCATATCTAGGCTATTATGCCCAGTATGTCAGGGAAATCACTGTGGATAGTGTTGTAACTATATCATGCGAGTTCATCCTCTCATTGATATGATTCATACAATAGAGAAGAAATAGGATGATCTTCTCAAATGATATAGAAAGTACATCACCCCTAGGCTAGTAACCCCACATACAAATCAGCGTGATGGGAAAACTGGGACGGCGCACTGACCAAGCATGACCCAGGCCAAACCTAGGATAACATATGGACTTTGTGACCTGAATGACCACTGGTTCAATCAGTGCAAAGAACTGAAGCCCCTCGCAAGCAGTTTTCACACAGTCTCTTCACAGCCACAAAGAATTCTCTCTAACCAAGAGAATATCACGCATACCTATTGCCGGATTTGTTCACAATTTCACCATACAATTAAATGTGAGCATATCCCCAAGCTAAGAGTGACAAGAGCAGTGTTAAATTTACACTTCCCAAAGAGTTAGACACACCCAAGCCAACAACACGTAAATGGAAGCAGAAGACCTCATCTTCTACCACAGATCCTTTCCACACATCCATACCTGGGACGACGAGTAGTGTTGATTCCCATACAATCTACTCAATTGGTATAGTGGTACCATGCACCATCTGCACTGGCTAGAACCATGAGCCAAAGGCACTCCCATTAATGGGAACATTCAGGCACCTCTGCACCAGGCACAATTTCCACCAATAGGAAATTGACCATCCTAACGGGGGACCCAACCTTGCGCTTACACAAACTCCCATCACGGAAATTCTTCCCCCACCAAAGGTTGACGACACGATACACCATATACAATTCATATCATCATGTATCGGAACTATGACTCGAGTTGTCTTCTCATCTGCCATAGGTGTCGAGTCAACTGCAACTATAAGAGTAGTTGTTCCTATAACAATGCAGTCCCAATCTATCTACACTCTGTCGACCGCATCTGGTTCCACCACATCAACGATGGAATCCTTATCATGTCTCTCAACTAGCTTCGTAAGGATTGAACCCATTTAGCATAATCTTGCATAAGCTCAATCCTAGGGTCCTTATTTCATTCGGATGAGGACATCCTAGAGGCAATGATGGAGCCAGATTATCCATGGGATGAAATGCATCACCATTCGCTTTTTCTCCCCGAGCATATGTTTAGTCCTGACAAGATAAAAGAACAAGATATCTATGCAATCAAATCAAAATATTTCCTCCCATCAGGAAAAGTCGATTTGTTCAAAAATCCCATCCCAGCACCCGATGCATTCGAGGAAGGAAATATGTCAAACATCTCATCTACTATCAAGGTGAACATATCCCAAAACCCTACAAAGGTCGAAGAAATCTCACTGGTGGTAGCATGCTCTCCAGAGGAAATAACCTCTTATACTCAACTGCTACAAGAGTATCGAGATATCTTTGCGTGGTACTACTCAGAAATTCCTGGGCTTAGTCCTACTATCACAGAGCACCATATTTACACTTGGCCTGATGTACCTCCAGTGCGCCAGAGACAACGTCAACTGCACCCATCAAAGGCAGAAGAAATAAAATGAGAAATCGATAAGCTTCACAAATCCGGGTTTATCTACCCCATTTCTTACACATCGTTGGTTTCCAACCCTGTTCTCGTCATGAAAAAATAGGGCACCATACACGTTTGCACCAATTTTTGGGATTTGAACAAAGCTTGTCCCAAGGACAATTATCCCACCCCATTCATCGAATAGGACATCGATGCTTGTGTGGGGCATGAGGCTCTCTCCTTTATGGACGGATTCTTTGGGTATAACCAAAGTCAAATCTGCCATACAGACTGGTACAAAACCGCATTCACCACCCCCTGGGGCACATTCGCATACAAGGTAATTCCATTTGGCCTAAAAAATGTTGGAGCCACCTTCCAAAGGGCCATGAATTATATTTTTCATGACTTGGCATACCTTATCCTTGTCTACATGGATGACCTAACCATCCTCTCCAAGAAGGGTTCAGACCATCTCTAGGATCTGTGATTCGTATTCCAACGATGTCGTTGTTACAACCTACGCTTGAACCCCCTCAAGTGTGTATTTTTCATCACAACAGGTAGACTCTTAGGTTTTATAGTGTCCCAGCAAGGGATTCGCGTGGACCCCCTCAAGGTTCAAGCTATCAAAGAGGTACCTCCACCTCGAACCCTCAAGCAACTACAAAGCCTGCAGGGGAAGGCCAATTTTTTGAGATGCTTCGTCTCGAATTATGCCAATTGCACTCAAGGGTTCTTGCGCCTCCTTTGCCAGGACATTCCATTCAAATGGGATGATCACACCCAAAAAGCGCTCGATGTGTTGAAAGAAAGATTATCTTCAACAACACTTATCAGTCCCCCAGACTATGACAAAGATTACATCCTATATCTATCAGTTTCTGAGTCCACCTTAGCCGGAGTTTTGATCCAGGAATGCCCAGATGGGAAGCAGCATGTAATTTATTACTTCAGTAAAACCTTATCGGGCCCAGCATTAATATATGAGCCTGAAGAAAAGACTGCCCTAGCATTAATACATGCAGTCCAGAAGCTTCGCCACTACATGATCATCTTAAAAACCACTACGGTTATCGCATATATTAATCCCATCAAATACCTGCTCACACACCGCCTAATGAACCATAAGTACGCCCATTGGATAGTCATTCTCCAAGAGTATTACTTACAATTTTTCTCCCCTAAAAGAAAAAAATACTCTTATCTTAGCAAAGTTCATTATGGACCTCCCAAGGGATACCAAGGGATCACTAGTAAACGATTCGCTACCAGGTGAACATCTATTCTTCGTAGCAACCGACGACCCTTGGTACGAAGACATTCTCCTCTTCCTATGAACTCAAAAGTTTAGACCTCATCTCACTCAAGATGACCATCAATGCAGACGCCAACAAGCCCTCTGATATCTCCTCATGGGATATGTCTTGTACCGACGGGGCATCGACACCATTTTACTTCGATGCCTCACTCACGACCAAGCAGAACAAGCCCTCAATGACTGCCACACAGGTGCTTGCGGCAGCCACCAATCTGGAATGGCCACCACCCAAAAATTCCTATGGGCAGGATATTTTTGGCCCTCCCTGTTTCATGATTGCATTACAGCAGTCAAGAGATGCGAGCGATGTTAGCGCTTCGCTCATAAGGCAAGAGCCCCTCCCGCTCCTCTGCACCCTGTCATCGTCATCGGCCCCTTTTGTAAATGGGGAATTGATTTCATGACTTGAAACCCCGCATCATTGGGCAATCATAAATATATCATAGTGGTTGTCGATTATTTCAGCAAGTGGGCAAAAGCCATGCCCACATACGACAACACCGCAGAAATCGCCGCTCGATTTCTGTTTAAGCACGTGATTGCTCGGTTCGGCGTTCCCAAAGAGTTAGTCTCCTACCATGGGAAACACTTCGAGAATGAATTTTTCGAGGAGTTATCTCACCACCTCGAATTCACCCACAAATTTTCTTCATCATACTACCCCAAATCCAACGAACATGTAGAAGTTGTAAACAAAGTACTCAAAACTATGTTACAACGCATGGTGAATAACCATAAAACCAACTGGCACCATATGCTATTTCCTTCCCTATGGGCATACCGCACAAGTGTGAATACGTCCATTGTTTTCACTCCCTTCCACTTGGTATACGGGGTCGAATCCATGATTCCCATAGAACGCGAGATCCCAAATTTACATGTTGTCATCGAACTTCTTGATGATATCCAACTGACGACGATCGCTGCGACACAACGAGGCCCATAAGAAACAGGTAAAAACATCATTCGACCACCACATCAACCCTTGCTCATTCACCGAGGGAGAACTATTCCTTCGCTATGATGTCTCAAAAGAAGCCCTAGGGCTAGGAAAGTTCGAAACCTTATGGAAAGGACCCTACATCATAAAACATTGCCTCCTCAAGGGGGCATACATCTTGACGGAACCAGATGGGACATACCTCAGCAACCCCGTCAATGGCCTTTACCTCAAGAAATTCTATCCATAAGGGCCAAGAAGGCCCTACCCTAGAGTCAATGTGCACAAACCCAACCATTTTAAATTTTTTTTCCAAAAGACTTTTTACAAAATGTGCTCGAGGGTCATAATGGATTACCAACCCAAACCTTACTTTGGATTCGCCAATGGAGCATCATGATGGTCTCAAATTTTAGCAGCAATTTCCTAGGTCATCTATCACCTTGACTGATCGCCACTTTGCATCGGCGGTGTGTGTATCGGTTCAGCAACAAACAATCAGGCAGAATATGACGTCATCATCAGACTTATGTGTGACGCCCTCCATCAAGGCATATGCCATATGCATGTCTACCTCAATTCCCAATTAGTAGTATCACAGTTAAACCAAACATTTGAGATAAGAGATTCACATCTATTTAGAAAATATTTGCGTGCAAAAATATTAAGTAGAAAATTTGACTACATTACATTCACACATGTACTAAGGAGTCAAAACCAAATTGTTGATCGCATAGCTAACAATACTCTAAACTAGAATGCATCTCGAATAAACCTTCATACATAAAAAACAAAAATAATAGACATCCATCAACATAACATAATCCATAAGCAGAAATAGGGGGCACACCATGTAGAGCCACAAAAAATATCTCTCATATATATATATCAACATAACATAATCCATAAGCAGAAATAGGGGGCACACCATGTGTTGGGGTTCCCATGTTTTCGCCAGATTGGCAAGACCAAAAGATGAGACAACATCATAACCACTTTCAGACCTCAGGATCTAGCCCTCCTGAGCCCAGAGATGGATCTCTCTATATATGTCAAAGGTATTATGTCTTTGAAGCTCGAATTTAAGATATTAGGCTAGTTATAAGGCTCGGGTTTGTTTGTTTGATGTATGTTTGGTTGTTGGGAATCAGGAGAGAAGGGTTCAATATAAGACAAGGATGAGCAAAGAGGAATTTAGGCAAAGGAGAGATACTCCAGGGAACATTCAAGACCATTTGGCAATGGAGTCAGGAAAAGGTTTACTTGCTATTCAATGTACAGGCTTTCAGTTGGGCTAGTCATCTAAAGCATTGGATCTTAAAGATGACTGTGTGGTGGGAAAGGCAAGAAATAAGGTGAAAGCAAGGAAACCTCCAAGGTGACCTTTAGAAATCAGATCCAGGGACAGGGCATGTCGTTGGACACATGTGATCTAAAATCCAAAGGCTAACTCTTCAGACAAGGAACATTAAAGATTTAGAACACAAAGTTAAAGGCCTGAGATCAGAGAGAGACTTTGAACTCTCAATGCTTCGGCCTCCAGCTTGAGGGATCTTAGAAAGGTTAAATTAATTGAAAAGGATCCTAGTGAGATAGAGACAGAGTTCTAGACCTCCCAGTGTTCCCAATTCATTCAATTATATCCTCACAAGAAAATCTAAGAATAGATTCATTTAATTCATACATCAGCTAGTAGGCAATGACATCCACTACACTGGTTAAATTAACTGAAATCAACCCTTAGATAGCACATTTAGTAGAAAACATTGAAGGCAAGGAGAGCAGAAACATAGGGTACCTAACAAGGGTAAATCCTATGCCATATTTCTGATGCAAGCCAGTAGAAGTAAAGTGAAATGAACTGCAAGTTAAAAACAAATACAGAGATAGAAAAACATCACCGCTGCTTTAGATCAGGATCCAAAGAAATGTGCTTGTCATATTAAAGAGCAACACCAGTCAAGTACAACATTACCAAAAGTTGGATATTCAGTCTGAAAACATCTTCCTCAGCCTATCTTACAACTTTACACGGAGACTATGTCTCAAAATAAACAGCTTGTAGTTCTCTGATAACCGATCAACAACCTTTACAATGAGTTTCTTCATGAATTTATAGCTCGAGTGGAGCAGAGAAGGAAGGTGAAAACTAAATGCGGCATTAAAACTCAGAAGAGGAAGAGGGCTGAGGCCCATTCTGTTTAAATTCTGAGCATTTATCTTTGGCATTCTTTGGGTGAAAGAATGATCTTCTTCAGGCTTCCATTTACTCTGGTATGACTCTGATGCACTCTAGTTGCAGTACTCTGTAGTACCCTTTGGTGAATAAAAAAAAAGGTAAATAAATGACAGTGAAGTCCGCCATACCACATAACAAATGCTTTGGTAGCTTTGGACTGTGGTCTGGGCAGAATTTTCTTCAGGAACACGGTAAATAAAGGAAACAATATGGGCGCTTGGTCCTTTAGGGAAAGAACAATCTATTGATGTGAAACCCTGATAGTATTTTTTCTGTACACTGGGCCTTCCGTGTGATCCATGATGTCTTTGATCTGGTACTCTGCCTTCAAATCATCGGATTAAGGACCAAAATCTTCAATGACAGGCCCTAAACACTCTGCTTTCCCACTGATACTCTTTGTCGCTTCCACGTTTGCCTCTGACTGCGAAATCTGTGCTTTAATGGCTCTGGGGAAGATTTTACAGAGTTTAAACTCTGTCCTTTTAATGTGAGCCCTGTTATAACGTCCTCTCAGACCTTTCTTAATGATTTTGGCTCTTGAAAATGGTCCTTTCCTGCTTCTCTATAACTGTACAGAGACTGTGAATCATGGCGGTTCATTTCCGTCTGAAACCCTACAAAACACGAAACTATGTTAAGAAAAACATGCATGGGGAGGGTGGTGTGGATGACTGCAAAAAGGCAACGTGGCATGGATGTAGACGATGAATACAGCGGCTACTGCGGAGGAAAAACATGAATCAACGAGATATGCATGGGAAGACGTCGAGACAGACAGTTTAACATTAAACATTAAACTTTGACTATGAATGGAATATATGAAGGGACGGGCGGAAAAAGTGATTAAAACACGTGGAGTGGTGACGTGGCGGGACCAGGCGATGGCGGGCATGCGAATAAATTTGGACCATCCGATCTCAGGAGGAGATCGACGGCTGAAAATGCATCGGGGGGAGACGGATGGTGGGCCAGGGACACTATTTTCCTTGGCTATCGCCCGCACAACTTTTTGGTGTGATGACCGTCGGATGGAGAGCCCCAAATCGGACGGTTGATATGCATATCGCGCTGGGTCAATTGCCGAATGTTAACGTGCGATGGGGGGTGGTTTCTAAACAGTGATGGAGCCACGTGTCGGGCGGTGAGTGGCATCGCTCCGAAAATAAAAATACCGCCCACCTCCCAACGACGATGCGATAGATACCGGCAGTTTTCAGACAGGCGTGGTTGCGGGGACCACTAGGCAGGATGTACTGCGGACCATTGATTTGTGGTTTAAACGGACGATTGTGATGTGGTCTGAGCGGTAGACGGAGCGGGCCACGGGCGCGATGGAGGTTTGCGACTACCGTCGGACTGTAAAGATCGACGGTTAATACCGCGCCCGATAGCCAAACGCGCTAAGCGCTTTCGGGTTTGCACCAGGTCATAGTGCTAGGTCATGTGGGGAGAAGGGTTCTGGGGCTAGGGCCGAAAGGTGCTAGACCCAAATTGTATGGAGAAACATGGTTTTTTGGCCCATTTTTAGTGAAATTCAAGGCCAGGGAAAGGTAACGGTAGGGGAAAAAGGGGGAAATAAAGCAAACCAGGGGTATTATGTATGGTTTAAAGGAGTTTTTGGGCTGGTTTAGAAGGATTAAGGGCGGGATTTTGGGGTGAAAAAGGGGGAATTTTAACAAAGGGGGAAAAAGGGTTGAAAAGGGACACTTTGCAGGGATACAAGGGACAAATGTAGGCTTTTTGGAGCACAATTTTTTGCAATCCGTGAGACTTTTTTGGATGGAACAGCAGAGGAGAATAACTAAAGGGCAGAGGGTATGAAAGAGCTTTCAAGGATGATGTGTCTTCAGGGGAGATGCATTCCTTGAAGGCTCAAATACAATTTAGCCCCCTGCTTGCTTGTCAAGAAATTTATAGGGGGCTAACAGTGGCTCCACATGGGGATGGATTCTTCTTGAAGGAGTCAAGAATTCAGAAAATGATCTTTGGTGTAGGCCATATGCCTGCTGCTTGAGCCACCTTTCTTCTTTGATTTTCAGCTGCCAAAATTGTGTAGACATCAATTTAGCAGAAAAACTCTCCCAAACAATCTACCTACCCATCCTACAATCCTAGCATTTTTTCTTCTAGGGTGCATTTGAGCTAGCAGACCCTTTACATCATTTTATTTTTTACAAACAAGAAAATAAATCTATTCTATTTCTACCCTTATTGCTCCATGAGACCAGATTAAACTGTTCATCTCATATGTTTCTCTACCTAATCTAGTATCTATTGGGATTAAACTGTCCAACAGATTTCTTCTCTATATTCTACAACAGAAATTCAAAAATAGCAAAACTAGGATTATACAGTCTAGTTTGCTATGGATCCAAGGCATAAAGATAGTTGCACATGGACAGAAACTTGCATAAAACTAGAATCAAAATCTCGAAGGCTTGAAATCGGAAATTTTGAAGCATCCTTCTTTCTTTTGTGACTCAAGTTTTGGGCTTGTTAGAGTCACTTTCTTTTCTTCATTTCAGCTCTGATTTTGGACTTGTTAGAGTTGATTCTTCTTCCTTAGTTGCTGGTTCAGATTTCGAACATGTTAGAACCAACTGTTTTCCTTCTTTGGCTCAGGTTTTGATCATATTAGAGCCAATCCTTTGCATTTCTGAGGTTCATGTTTTGAGCATGTCTGAACCTCTCCTTTCTCTCTGTTTTTTGAAACATTTTCTTTTTTTTTTCTTGAAAACAAAACACCGCAATGGTATTTAAAATGGAAATGGAAACTAGAAATTGGAAATCATTAGAAGTAGTGTTTGAGCATCCTGGCATTGACAGGACCCCCAAACAGCTCTGTACCATCTAACTCTTGTAGAAAAAAGGCATTTGGACCCACAGTGGCCTGGATGACGTAGGGACCTTGCCACAAACTGTCAAACTTGCCGTGCTTTCCTTTGTCCTCTCTCCTTGAGTCCCACTTCATAACTTTATCTCCAATTTTGAAATCAGCGGCTTTGGTTCTTTTGTCAATCAACTTCTTTATATTTTTCTGAACCTTCATAGCTCTGTTATAGACCTCTTCCCTTGTTTGCTGGAGATGAATTTTTTGGTTTATTCTCCTCACCATGCTATCTTCTTCTGTTTGAATCTCTTGGACAAGTTTAATCACTGGTATTCCAAGGCTGGTGGTGGGAAACATCGTCTGCTCCATAGACCATCTTTAACATGGTGACATGCCAATGGAATTCTTATTTGTAAGCCTTTCAGCCCACAGGGCATGCACTAACTTGTTATGCCATGGCTTTTTGTTCTCTTCCAGCAGCTTTTTGATGATGGCCACCAGGCTCTTGTTTGATGATTCAGCTAAGCCATTACCTTGTGGGTAATAGGCAGTTGAATGACCAAGTGCTATTTGATACATGTGACAAAAATCAACCACTTTCTTGGATCCAAAAGTAGTAGCATTATCAGTGATTATTTTCCTTGGGCAGCCAAACCGAGAGAGGATATGACCTTCTAGGAACCTAATGATGACTGAATCTGTGGCATTCCTAGTAGGCATGGCCTCTATCCACTTAGTGAAGTAGTCTGTGGCTGTTAAGATCCATTTGTGTTGTGCAGAAGAAGCAGGGTGAATTTCTCCTATGAAATCAAGGCCCCATTGCATAAAGGGACCCTCGACAGTCATGGGTTGTAGAGGTAGGGGGAAGAGCTTTATTTTGCCTTCAAAAATATGACATTTGTGGCAGGCAATTATCATCTTATGGATATCATTGAAGAGTGTAGGCCAATAGTAGCCAGCTCTGAGTATTTTGTTTACAGTGGCTTTCCAGTTCAGGTGGCCTCCACACTCTCCTGCATGGAATTCTTATTTAATATTTTCTTCTTCAAACTCAGGCAAACATTTAAGCAGTATGCCATTTGCATTTTCCAGTATAATCCTTCATTCATTATGCAATAGCTTCTGGCTTTTAGCTTTAAGAATTTGGCCTTGGTCTTTGATATTTAAGGAGGGGCATTGAGGTGAGTAAGCACATATAGAATGTTAGAATACCAAGGAGAGCTCTGAAATTTCTCCTCAACAGTAGGATTAGGCAATCCCTGTTGCTCATCCAAGGCATCTACCATGTTAATGTCAAGGGCTTGTACATTTGATTCAGCCATTAGTTGAGCTAAGCCTTGACCTTTGATCAGTTTGGTGGGTTTTATCTCAAGGTCGTATTCTAAGATCACAGCAATCCATTTGCCCCTCTTCCCATTTGGGTCTTGGGACAAAATGTCTTTAACCACTATACTTGGCACATAGGCTATGGTGTGGGAATGCAGAATGTACACCCTAAAGTCTTTCAAGGCCTTTGCCAAAGCATAGGCTTGTTTTTCCATTATGTTTTAATTCAAGGGTGCATCTCTGAGTGCTTTGCTGAAGAAAGAAATGGGATGTTCCATTCCCTCTGGGTTTTTCTGCAGTAGGACTGCAGCCGCTGTATGCTAGGAGGCAAATGAAAAAATCAGAAATTCTTTTGAGAAATCTGGGCTGATTAGGACAGGGGCCTAAGTGAGTGGAAGTTTAACTGATTCAAAAGATTTCTTAGCTTCAACAGTCCATTTAACTCCTACACCTTTCCTTAACATGTTTTTCATATTCCTAAGGTGTTCTGCTAAGTTGGGAATAAACCTCCTAAGGAAGTTGATTTTCCCAATGAAGGACTATAACTCTTTGATGTTCCTCAGGTGTGTGATTTGTAGTATTCCCTCAACTCTTTGTGGGTCTATCCTAGACCCTTTCTCAGATATGATGTGGCCAAGAAGTTTTCCCTCTTGTAACCCAAATACAGTCCTTTTAGGATTCAATGATAGACCGAACCTTCTACATTTCTCAAACACTCTTCTTAGGTGTTCTAGGTGTTCTTTCTCAGTCTTGGAATAGACTGTTATGTCATCCATATAGATGACAATGAAGTGTCCTATTTCATTTGAAAAAGCTATGTCCATTTCTCTTTGGAAGGTTGCACCAGCGTTCATCAGTCCAAAAGGCATATTTACATACATTAAAGTGCCCCATGGAGTGGTAAAGGCTATCTTGAGTTGGTCTTCTGGGATTACTAAAACTTGGTTGTAACCTGAAAAACCATCTAGCAGGGAGATCCTTTTTGAGCCTACTACCTTCTGAAGGATGTGTTCCATTTTTGGCAAAGGGTAATTGTCTTTTAGTGAGGCTCTATTAAGATTCCTGAAATCAATACACATCCTAATCTCCCCTGTTTTCTTTCTCACAACCACTAGGTTTGATACCCAATTAGAGAACCTCACAGGCACAATTATGCCTGCCGCATACATCTTCTTAATCTCTTTTTCCACTGCAGGCAATTGTTTTGGGTTTATTTCGCGAAGTTTTTGTCTGAAGGGATTCTGATTCTCCTTTAAAGGTATTTTTTGTTGTATGATGTTTGTGTCATAGGCCCTTAAGTCCTCATAGCTCCAAGAAAACACATCAATGAATTCTTTGAATAGGTCGATGTATTTCCTTTTCATGTTTGCAGGTAGGGACTTAGCCAATTTGATCATCTTGGGTTCATTTTTAGTGCCTATGTTGCATTCCTCGACATCAGAGTCTGCATGTTCTATAGTGGGCTTTTTTGCTACATCATCAAAGTCAAAAAGGTCTTCTAAAGGTGCCAGTCCTCGAGGTATGTTCTTATCTTTGGTCTGTAGCACCTCTATTTCTTCACTATCTGTGTTTTCATGTTGTTCATTTGGATTTCCAATATGTTCATTTAAAGTGTTTATTTCTATGTTACAGGGTGGTCCTTCCTCATCTGAGGGCTCTTCACTTAGGCAGCTACTGTCAGATTTAGAATCTGAATCAGAAAATTCAAACTCATTCCTGCCTATCAGGAAATCCTCAATCTAATTATCACCCTCAAATACCTGCCAATATTTTTCATTATCTGGCACTGCAGGTCTGAATTTGGTCTGAATGATGATCTGTTGGTCACTGGGAGGTTTATGATACGAACTAACCATGCAGGCTAATCCATTTGCAATTGCGTTCTGACTCCTAGGGACAAACACCAGTTCATATTCTATGAAGGTTTTCAATAAATCCATAGTGTCATTCCTGTATGCCCTCGGCCTAGGATGTTTCATTGTGTATTCAACATTCACTTATTTGATGATCAACTCAGAGTCCCCATGCACGGCTATCCTACGAGCTCCTAGTTTTTTCAACAAATTCAAGCCTAGGATAAGAGCCTCATACTCTGCAATATTGTTTGTACATTTGAGGTGCAGGTTACAGGCATGGCTCTCTGCATTGTCACTCTCTATGTTATGTATCCACACTCCTACTCCAGCAGTTATATTGGTGCATGACCCATCGAAATTCATTTCCCATAAGGTTTAATTCTTCGGTTTATCATCATTTCGTTCTTGGTGTGGTGTATGAACTTGTGAAGGGTGGCTAATCAACTGACTGCATTTTGTTTCTGATTTATTCTGAGTTTTTGTTTCAGTGCACTGTTCAAGGTTTTCTATGTCTTTCTCCTCTGAATCTAAAGTAGCCATTATGTTGAAGTCCATGGGCTCTGTTTCATCGTGTGTATCTCTGTTTTTTCACCCTGACTTCTCTGAGGATTCATCATTACAAAGGATGAAGGAGTCAAGGTCTATATGTACAGAGTATAAAGGTGAATTTTCAGGCTTTTCAGAGCTACTGACCAGGAATTTTATTTTTGCCTCTCTGTACAGTCTTCTAAGTTGGCTAAAAACTGGGATTGTGGCATAGGCCCCATCCATCTGCATTGTACCTTGCAGCTTGGCTCCCCATGATCTCGATAATAACATGCCATACTTGGGTGGCACATCTGCCACCACAACATCCATGACCATACATTTTGCAGGGATCTGGGTTAGGTTTACACACAAGTCTTTGATTAGGCCCAGACATTTTACTCTGCTAGAGTCAAATGAATATAAGTCTTTGTAGGGTCGGGTTATCTCTAGGCCTAACCTTTCCATCACTACCTTAGGCATCAGGTTGTGTGATGCCCCAAAATCATGCATTGCATTGTGGAGGATCTTATCATGGATATTGAGAATGATATAAAAAGGAGGTACTACCCCTTCTTGAAATTTCCCTTCTATCTTGGGACCAAACAGAAGGGCTGGTTGATCATCACTCAGATTTACAGTGTCACTGTTCTCACCTAAATTTAATGCTTTCAAAATTTTGCCTTTATATACATCCTGAGTGGCCAGTTCAGAGAGTGGGATACAGATTTTAATTTTTGCAATATCACTCTCCAAATTGAAAGTGGACTGACTCTTTGGAATGTTCAATTCTGTTTTGTTAGCCACCACCTTGGTGGCAGAATCAGTGGGTCGATCTTCACTATGTACAGGGTTAGGAACTGTTTTATCAGGGGCACTAACTGTGGTGCTAGTGCTACTAGTCGATTGACTTTTTTTATCAGTGTTTTGGTTGTCTTTGTTTTTTCCAGAACTCTCCGCTGCTGATTTGTTACTTTCAGCAGTTGCTTTAGAAGTTTTCTCAGTCCTTTTCTTGATGGTAACCTTAGAAGCCTTTTTTTTTGCAGTGTCTAGGCTCTTTTTGCGTCTAAGTTCATATTGTTCTCTGACTTGCATGATGGCATCTTCAAATCCTAACCTATAGTCTTCAGATTCTAACCTTTCCTCATCCCAATATGAGGGTGAGGGCTGGTCTTCTTCTGCGGAACAGTTGTGGATTGAGTTTTCTACTTCAAACATGTTTATTGTGTTCCCCTCAGACTCTTCTATGATTCCCTCATCTTCATCGAGAAAGTTCTCTTGGAATGGGGGAATAACTTGTTGATCTGATTCTCTTTGTCTATTGGGAGTGGTGTTGTTTCTTCTAAAGTTCTGGTTCTGGTTATGATTTTGATTTCTGCTTTGGTTACTAACTGTGACAACCATTTTTCCATCATTTTTTGTAGCCTTTCCATGCCTTTGGATATGCGGTCATAATTGGGGTCCGACGTGGAAGCTACATTGTCATCTCTATATGTTACCATTTTCTCAATTCTCAATCTTGCTTTCTTCTCGATCAGATTTTCCTCTACACTCACTGCTCCGTTTTGCATGTCTTCCAATGTGTTGTAATCCCTCTCCCTAAGTTGGTAGGCTATGTTAGCGTCCAATCCTTCAGGGTATTTCACTAGAACCATACCTTGGGGAGGTTTCATGTGTGGTGGAAGAGCATTATAAACGTTGTTAAACCTTGTAGAGTAGTCATGGACACTCTCTCCTGCGTTTCTTTTCAGGTTCTTGTATTCCGCTAGGATTTGGAGAGGGTTGGCCTTAACTTCCCACTTTTTTATGAAGGTCTGATATAAAGCAGGAAGGTCTTGGATACTATTAGGAGGTAGGCTTTTGAACCATTTCTTCACATCACCTCCTAAGCTCTGGGCAAAGATTCTCATTTTGATTGTATCATCATCTATTTTCAGGTAGTCAAAAGAATCTTCCATCCTATCTACATGGTGTTGAGCTATGGTGGACTCCTTTGCAGTGAAGTGTGGGATCTTTGATTGATAATCATTGGGTAAGGGCACTAGAGGCTGAGGTAAAACCAGAGGTGCATACCAGGCTGCCATGATGATGTTTTGATGAGGTAAAGGGTTGGCTTGAGCAGCTGGCATATGGATGACAGGGATATTATGAATAGAAGAAGACTGATGAGCAGATCTAGGATGACTGAGTCCCAAGTTTTGAATGAAGTGAATATCAGGGGGTGTGGATGGCAGGGTCTATCTATTCCAAGGGTGTTTACCACCTTGAGGTGGTGAACCAGGGAGCTCAAGGTCTGGCTGGTCTAGGACACTGAATGACCTAGTTCTTGGTAAACTGTTTTGAGAGCCTAGGTCAAAAGGTGGGTCTGATAGAGCTGTAAAATCTTCCGGTGCAGAATTAGCTCTATGGATGTGGCTGGAAACAGTTGATTATTTAGGTGTAGGATATCTCTTGAGGATGCTCTCAGGGTTGTCAACTATTTCAGGGGGCTTTGGGTTAGGATAAGCTCTTGTGTGAATGGTTCTTGAAGCCAGAATGTTGTTTTCTACCCAAGCAGCTTAACCCTACTTGTTACTCTTATTATGGCTGATGTTGTAATGGGCTCTGGTCTCCCAGTGGGGTCTTATGTGAACCAAGATAATCAGCAGGCCTACTAATCACCAGTGGAGTTTTTGAATCGTTTAGGAATTATGGAGTCGCCAGGTGGAGGGTTTAGGACGCTTCTGGAGGGTACACTGTCCACCACAGTGCTTATGAGATATCCCTTTCCAAGGATATTTTCAAAACATAGCAAACTCTAACCAGAGATTGACTGGGAGGGCGTTTACCAGATATGTCACCTCTGAAAGAGTGTGAGATCCGGAGGCTACCTGACCCTTTCCAGACTCTGTCTAAGAGTGTGGGAGAAACACAAAAAATGGTGTAGAAAGTGAACTGCAAATGGAAGTGTTTCACTTCCAACCTAGCCAGAGTTTCTAGGTGTTCTAAGGCTCTTGTGATGTAGTAAGGTGGAAAATACTTAGAATTTCCCCAGTGGAGTCGCCATTATGTTGGGGTTCCCATGTTTTGGCCAGATTGGCAAGACCAAAAGATGAGACAACATCAGAACCACTTTCAGACCTTGGGATCTAGCCCTCCTGGGCCCAGAGATGGATCTCTCTATATATGTCAAAGTATTATGTCTTTGAAGCTCAAAGTTAAGATATTAGGCTAGTTATAAAGCTCGGGTTTGTTTGTTTGATGTATGTTTGGTTGTTTGGAATCAGGAGAGAAGGGTTCAATATAAGACAAGGATGAGCAAAGATGAATTTAGGCAAAGGAGAGATACTCTGGGGAACATTCAAGACCATTGGGCAATGGAGTCAGGAAAGGGTTTACTTTCTATTCAATGTACAGGCTTTAAGTTGGGCTAGTCATCTAAAGCATTGGATCTTAAAGATGATTGTGCGGTGGGAAAGGCAAGAAAGAAGGTGAAAGAAAGGAAACCTCCAAGGTGACCTTTAGAAATCAGATCCAGGGACAGGGCATGTTGTTGGACACCTGTGATCTAAAATCCAAAGGCTAACTCTTCGAACAAGGAACATTAAAGATTTAGAACACAAAGTTAAAGACCTGAGATCAGAGAGAGACTTTGAACTCTCAATGCTTCTGCCTCCAGCTTGAGGGATCTTATAAAGGTTCAATTAATTGAAAAGGATCCCAGTGAGATAGAGACAGAGTTCTATACCTCCCAGTGTTCCCAATTCATTCAATTAAATCCTCACAAGAAAATCTACGAACAGATTCATTTAATTCATACATCAGCTAGTAGGCAATGACATCCACTACACTGGTTAAATTAACTGAAATCAACCCTTAGATATCACATTTAGTAGAAAACATTGAAGGCAAGGAGAGAAGAAACATAGGGTACCTAACAAGGGTAAATCCTATTCCATATTTCTGATGTGAGCCAGTAGAAGTAAAGTGAAATGAACTGCAAGTTAAAAACAAATAAAGAGATAGAAAAACATCACCGCTGCTTTAGATCAGGATCCAAAGAAATGTGCTTGTCATATTAAATAGCAACACGATTCAAGTACAACATTACCAATAGCTGGATATTCAGTCTGAAAACATCTTCCTCAGCCTATCTTACAACTTTACACAGAGACTATGTCTCAAAAGAAACATCTTGTAGTTCTCTGATAACCGATCAACAACCTTTACAATGAGTTTCTTCATGAATTTATAGCTCGAGTGGATCAGAGAAGGTAGGTGAAAACTAAATGCGGCATTAAAAATCAGAATAGGAAGAGGGTCAAGGCCCATTCTGTTTAAATTTTGAGCATTTATCTCTGGCACTCTTTGGGTGAAAGAATGATCTTCTTCAGGCTTCCATTTACTCTGGTATGACTCTGATGCACTCTGGTTGTAGTACTCTGTAGTACCCTTTGGTGAATAAACAAAAAGGTAAATAAATGACAGTGAAGTCCACCATACCACATAACAAATGCTCTGGTAGCTTTGGACTGTGGTTTGGGCGGAATTTTCTTCAAGAACACGGTAAATAAAGGAAACAATATGGGCGCTTGGTCCTTTAGGGAAAGAAAAATCTGCTGATGTGAAACCCTGATAGTATTGTTTTCTGTGCACTGGGCCTTCCGTGTGATCCATGATGTCTTTGATCTGGTACTCTGCCTTCAAATCATCGGATTAAGGCCCAAAATCTTCAATGACAGGCCCTAAACACTCTGCTTTCCCACTGATACTCTTTGTCGCTTCCACGTTTGCCTCTAACTGTGAAATCTGTGCTTTAATGGCTCTGGGGAAGATTTTACAGAGTTTAAACTCTATTCTTTTAATGCGAGCCCTGTTATAATGTCCTCTCAGACCTTTCTTAATGATTTCGGCTCTTGAAAATGGTCCTTTCCTGCTTCTCTGTAATTTTACAGAGACTGTGAATCATGGCGGTTCATTGCCGTCTGAAACCTTGCAAAACACGAAACTATGTTAAGAAAAACATGCATGGGGAGGGTGGTTTGGATGACTGCAAAAAGGCAACGTGGCATGGATGTAGACGATGAATACAATGGCTACTGTGGAGGAAAAACATGAATCAGCGGGAGATGCATGGGAAGACGTCGAGACAGACAGTTTAATGTTAAACATTAAACTTTGACCTATGAATGGAATATATGAAGGGACGGGTGGAAAAAGTGATTAAAACACGTGGAGTGGTGACGTGGCAGGACCGAGCGATGGCGGGCATGCGAATAAATTTTGACCGTCCGATCTCAGGAGGAGATCGACGGCTGAAAATGCATCGGGGGGAGACGGATGGTGGGCCAGGGACACTGTTTGCCTTGGTTATTGCCTGCGCAACTTCGTGGTGCGATGACCGTCGGGTGGAGAGCCCCAGATCGGAGGGTTGATATGCATATCGCGTCGTGTCAATTGCCGAACGTTAACGCGTGATGGGGGGCGGTTTGTAAACATTGTTGGAGCCACGTGTCGAGCGGTGAGTGGCATCGCTTCGAAAATAAAAATACCGCCCACCTCCCAACGGCAGTGTGATAGATACCGGCGGTTTTCGGATAGGCGCGACTACGGGGACCACCAGGCGGGATGTACCGCGGACCGTTGATCTGTGGTTTAAACGGATGGTTTCGATGTGGTCTGAGCGGTAGACAGAGCGGGCCACGGGCGCGATGGAGGTTTGCGACTACCGTCAGATCTGTAAAGATCGACGATTAATACCGCGCCTGATAGCCAAACACGCTAAGTGCTTTCGGGTTTGCACCAAGTCATAGCGTTGGGTCATGTGGGGAGAAGGGTTCTAGGGCCAGGGCTAAAAGGTGCTAGACCCAAATTGTATGGAGAAACATGGTTTTTTGGCCCATTTTTAGTGAAATTCAAGGCCAGGGAAAGGTAACAGTAGGGGAAAAAGGGGGAAATAAAGAAAACCAGGGGTATTATTTATGGTCTAAAGGAGTTTTTGGGCTGGTTTAGAAGGATTAAGGGCGGGATTTTGGGGTGAAAAGGGGGGAATTTTAACAAAGGGGACAAAAGGGTTGAAAAGGGACACTTTGCAGGGATACAAGGGACAAATGTAGGCTTTTTGGAGCACAATATTTTGCAATCCGTGAGACTTTTTTGGATGGAACAACAGAGGAGAATAACCAAAGGGCAGAGGGTACGAAAGAGCTTTCAAGGATGATGTGTCTTTAGGGGAGATGCATTCCTTGAAGGCTCAAAGACAATTTAGCCCCCTGCTTGCTTGTCAAGAAATTTATAGGGGGCTAACACCATGTAGAACCTTCATCTCTTATATATATATATATATATATACATATATATATATATATATATATATATATATATATATACATATATATATATATATATATATATATATATGTATATGTATATATATATATATATATATATATATATATATGTATATACTTTATATTATATTTATATTTATATATATGTATATATATATATATATATATATATATATATATATATATATATATATATATATACATATACATATATATCTATGTGTGTCTGTGTGAGTACAAAAATAATGTCTCTGACCAATCAATCAGCCCAAAAAGATACGCAAATAAGTTTTCAAAAATATGGGAAGCATCCACATAATGGGTGCTTTCCCCGTGTACACAAAGACTCTAGGGCGGTGCTCCCCCAGGTCGGGCACCTGGACCCACTCCCACTCTCGGTACCACTACTAGAGTCACTGTAAAAACTAAGACTGCCACCTGACGTAAAAAAAGCCGATAGTCCCTCTCCCGGGCCATCAATGTCTCCTGCCACACCTCCTCGAGGTCATCCAGAAAGCCTCGAAATGGCATCCCCTGGGTCAAGAAGCTAACTCGATCCCAGGAATCCTCCAAAACTGGCACTCGCATGGTTAGCTCAGCAACACGAGCCTTCACCGCCTCTGCACGAGCCTTCATTGCCTCCACACAAGCCTCTGTTGCATCGGCACGAGCTCGCTCAGTTGCAGCCTCGATAGCAACCGATTTGCTGCCCTCCCCCAAAGGGCCGGCCCCACCACCCTGAGGCTATGCAGGATCTCCTCCCAGCCCCCCATGAGCTCCCCGAGGTCTCCTAAGAGGACCATGGCCAGCCAATTGAGCCATAGGGCGACCAACCTCGCCAACATCTGCAAGTGTAACCAAAACTATGTCAGTGTCACCATAAAAACACATGTAAACATAAATACTCAAATAAATGCAGAAAAAAAAAAAAGCATACATGTTGGCCCCCAAGCATAGCCAGGAGGGAGATCCATCTGTGGATCCCCCCGAAAGTCCATCCCTACATATAGGAATGGAAAAAACATCTAGGGGTTGGCCTCAAACCAGGCCTTCGTTTTGGCGTTCCACTAATGCCCCACCCTACCCCCACCTCCTTGCGGCATCACGGGAGCCCACCTCCTCATGCAAGGCACCTGTGGCCCCCCAGTAAGCACCGCCACCACCGGTCTCAACAACACCACCTGCTCGTACATGATGTTGCATAAAATGCTAACATACGCAAACAACTTTGATCCATCTTGGATCTTGAAAATTTGTGCCACCATCCCGTCATAGCAGAAACGGGAAAAGTCAAAAAAATTCCTGGCCCTCAGTTGGTGCAAGACTCCAACCTGCGAGCCTGATGCCTGATGTGGAGCTGACGACCCTGCGAGTCACACAATAGCCACCAAAGTGCACCGCTCGACCAAATATATCACTGAAGCAATGGCTATGCACCCCTCCATAAGGGGCGCCCTGCCACAGTGACACATCCGAAACTGCTCAAAATCCACCCTCCCAGAAGGGAGTGGATACCACAACGCCTCACCCTGAGGTAGTAGCCTGATCAGAAATTATATATCCGTCTCAGGACGGATATCAAGGTCGCACCCGCGTAACACAAACACATTACGCCGCCTGTTCCAATGCTCGATCAGGTAATGCAGCAGTTAGTCCTGCGACCGAAGAAGGTCATTCTCCACAAATTTCAGGAGACCCCATTGCGCCAACTATTGGCGCGCCTGACCGTAGGAAGCTAAAGCACTATGGAGCTCGGGCTAATCCCGCTCCCTCCACAACATCCTGTCAACCAAACAAGAACACATCAGCAATATAAAACATCAAAACCAAGCAAAATTTTCAAAATTTTGGAAAATTTTTTCCTCGGCCCTCTGCATGCATGTCCCTCAAACAAGTGCATAGAAGGCGTGCCTATATTTCTCACAGGTACACAAAAGGCACGCTCAAAGATGAGAAAAGCGCGCCTAAGGCGCGAAAAACCCTAATTTTATGTGCAGAAGGCGCACTCTTATCGTGATCGCCCGCGCAATCTAGGGTAAAACTGGCTCAGAACTGTACAAACCAATTTTGTATGGACCTCGGCACGCTCAGAATGAAAAAATTAAAGTACAAGATGTTATGGAGTTTACCTGGGCATGATATCGCTAATCCCTGGTGCTCAAGCTGACCACAATGGCAAGAAATGCTCTGCAAAAGCCTATGACCTCTCAATACTCAACAGACACAAATGAATTGAATTAGGGCCATATTCACCTATATATCGCCCTTTTCAAAAAATTTGGGGGACCATAAAGAGAGCTCAAAAGGTATGTTCTTCATACCAAAAGCAACAATGTGATCAACACTCCATAACGCATAAAGGCGATGCTACACATTCGCACCCTCGAAAAAAAAAAAATTCAGCGCCGGCAGGTATGCCCTCTCTCATCTTCTTTTTAAAAGCTCATGTATTTCAATAATATTTGATAAATAAGATGCTTTCACTTGAGGTAGTTGTTTTTGCAGGTAAGCACGCAAACCATCCACAACTCCATCCACTTAAAGTTCCAGAGTAGGTATCATTCTACCCCCAGCATGATAGAGTCCTAGAAAACTCTGCTTATCCTGACATCATTTCTCCATCAGAAATTAACCATAGGTTCCACACATTTGATCCTTTTTATCATCACATCACCTTTCACATGATAAGCATCCTCGTTGGTTAGTAGAGCCTCCCTTCCATGGCGCTCGTCACCCACAGTAGACCATATATCACAAAAAATAGTGACGCCATGGCCATACCACTGTAGTCCAGGAAGCACCTCGTGCCCATTCACTCACCATGTATAAGGTCAAGTTTTACCATATGAAATAAAACACCTTTCCCGGACATCCAGGTTGTACAAGAAGATTAAAAGCGCACTACCGCACCTCGCATTTGGCCCACCATACCTCCATCAACATAATCCCATCTACGATACTTTTTCATCCGCTTCATCAACCTCACACATGAGACCAACCAATGGGGCCCCCACCCTCAGAAAAACACCTTCCTCACATCATCAGTGAGCACTTTCATGTTTTGGGGCACTCGTATCTATGTTTTGTACAAACCAAACCCCATTATTTTCTTCTTTTGGTAAGTGTACAAAGACCGTAAATTGTGCATTGCGTCCCCCACCCACTCATTTACTTTTTCTCCCATCGGAGCAGTCCCTGACCACCCTTGGTCGATGTATACCAACCTCATGCAAAAGCCGCTATGACATTCATAACCAGTTTATACCCACCCTGGAAGTTCTACCGACTCCAGGGATTTCCCCATCAGAAATAGTTATGACTGTCGCCAAGCTGCTTTTCATACTCCGACCTTGGTCCACTGAATCCCCATCATCAGTTTTTAGTCACCCTTCGCCACCATGCCTATGTTAAACCCATCGCATCCAAGATCCTGATCCTCCGTATTAGCGATGCCCTTGTTCTGTTGAGGCTTCCTTTTTTTTTACTTCAACACCTCTTTTCCAAAAAGAAAGTTGTACCTTGGATCGCCCCTTTCCATAAAAGGGGCATCCTCGGGTGGCACTGTGGGAGACATCATTTCCCACATATGTCATTGATCCTCCTGACATTAGACTAAAACACAAGCTTTCATGTCAAGATGGTATCGTACCTTACAACCATTGCACTTTTATCAAATTCGTCGAAGACCTGCCTTCATAAGCGTCTCTTTCAGCAATGCTTACACGAGAAGGTCCCAGCCAGCGCCTATGCTTACAATGTGCATTTATATGCCATACCAAGTTTACGCATATGGGTACCACATTCTACCTATTGTCAAATAAAAAAGCCCTTGAGGGCGTCAGCAGTCGTCTTCATCAACCAACATATCACTACCATATTAGTGACACAGACAGAACATGTATCTATCAAATAGATTTGTTTAACTAGCCAAAGCATTACGAGCATGGGACATGCCCGCCTTGTAGAAAATTTGTATATATTGTATTATACCATTGCTTACAGAGGTCCCACAGGACATGGTCACTCTTCGACCTGGTGTAGAGTGTCTCCAATTCCAAGCTACACGTGGGTCTCTCTCTCTCTACACACAGTATACAAAAAAGAAACTATAATGTATTTTAGCTATACAGTTCTTCCTAGACCTCACACATTAGGGGCCAACTGTTATCACTAGAAAATCGTACAAGCAAAGGAGACATTATTTAATGTTAGGCAAAAGGATTTACAGGGCTAAGAGACATTATAGAATATGAAAGTATTTAAAAATCTCTAAGGTCTGAGGAAAAATTAAATTGCGTACAAGAAGGACTAGTCAAAAGTGCATTTATGCACAAAATCCTTCGATAAACCCGCCCTTGCGTGCATTTTGACCCAAAAAGCGCGCAATCATGGGAGTGGTGGAAGTCACTTTCCGAGACCACAAAGGCACACTCTAGGACATTGATTCCACACTTGAAGCCACCTAAGGACAACCACCAAGCCTCCTTAGGACATCAAGGGAGCACACAATGGAATCATCCTCCTCTCTTGGGTCACTATCCACAATGTACCAAGAGAGGGAAGGAGGTTTGAATTCTCCTATAAAATGCCACCAAGAGATGAGAAACTGGAGATCACATTGTTATGCTGGCCAGAATTTCCCCAAGCAATACCAACCATATGTGAATCAGAGCAGAGATAGAGGGGACTCAGTTGTTGGCCATCCAACAACTCCAGTCCACCATAGTAGAGAGAGGGAGACTTTGCGCCAAGGCAGCTCAGAAGTAAATACATCCTTGCATCGGGACTTAGAACTCCAAGTTCTAGGGGCCCCTTGGCAAGTGGGTTAAAGTTTCATCCTCATTTCCTACCAGCACTCAATAAGAGGGGACGTAAGCGTCGTCGTTTGGATTATTGAAGTTGTTTGACTCTATTTAGAGCCTTTGTGTTATTTTTTTTAGTTTTATGTTTGAATATGCGTGTTATTTCTCTATCTAGTATGTTTATGTTCTAGCATGTCCCACTAACTTGCTTGACTCCATATATTTTATGCCTGTGACCAATAACTTAAGAGGGAAAACCACACCCCTTAAGTTGGTGTGATTTCGTACACACGTGTGCCAAACCCACTAACACAGGTACCTTCAGGGGTTTTTAACCTATTTTTGTTATGTTCCCTAAATTAGGCCATTGGCCATGAGTTTAAATTAAATGTTTTCATTTTTGTTTTGATAATTTCTTCGCCATTGGTAAAATGATGTTGCTCCTACAATATATTTCCTTTAATGGGTAATTTGTATGACTATAATTCGTAGATTCTTCTATTGTTAGTAATTTAACAAATTAAAATTATGAGGGTTTTAACACTAGGATTTCTCTGTAGGTATATTCAAGTTTATTTGGTCACATCCTTATCGATTTGGCCTTTTAATCTCGAGGAAATATCATTCTCGGTTCTTTTCATAACGACTTTTCTATTTTCAGGTAATTTAAAAAGATACAAATGTTTTCCTTCTATTTTTATTTTTTATTATTTTTCCTTCGTGGCTAGGGTTTTTTTGTAACCCTAATCTTTCCATGGCATACATTTATATAATTTACTTATTCTTTCATTGCTAAGATTTATAATTTTTAAGATATAAAGAATAATTTTTAGGATAGACCTTGGTGTTATTGTTTTTCCTTTTTAATTGTTTTAGGCCTAAATATAACTCTAAGCAATCCTTATACTAGTATGTAAAAGACCATTTATTCAGTGTTTATCGTGTGTTTTTGGAAGACCCAAGTACACCACATTTAGGGTTTTAACCCTAAGAATATATTTAAGTTACATTCGCTTACCTCTGATTTTGGTTTAGAAATAATACAGGGTTTTAAACCCTATTCATATTTCAATAATTTTTTCTATCGAACTTTTCTTTTCTTTCTATTTTATGGGTTTTATCCATTTAAATATATATTTTCCCCAACATTTAACATGAATTTGTTTATTTTTTGACAAAGTTCTATCAAAGGCATGGTTAGAGGAAATTCACTCTAGGTTATTACCCTTTTAGTTACAATACTTGCACTTTGATACATTACAATTTGCTTATACTTTGATCTATGAATGTCATTTGTATTTTATTGTTTGGTCATAGGTAATATTAATTTCAGAGTTACTTTCAAAGATTTTCCTTCACTTGTGAAATTTAAAGCCTTCACATTGCTCATGGAGATTTCAGTTGTTATCTTCCAAGTTGGCTGATCTGAAACCTTGGATTCCTTATCTGCCTGAACATGAATTCTATATTTGAAGAAAGGGACCAAGGTTTTCAATCATAGTTATTCCTTTATTAATTTGTTTTTCCATAATTCCTTCTTGTTAGGAAGTTTAGTTTAAAGGCTTTAAGATTGTGATGTACTTTGTTAATGGGAAATTTTATCCTAGAAAATGATACATTTATAAGTTTAGTTTACTCTCATTATGCTCATCTCTGGCCATACCTATATTTCCTTAACAATGACTTTTCAAGTCAATAAATTTTGAAATGTTACTGAAATATGTGTAACTTTTTCTTTTTATACATTTTCGTCTCTTTTATATTATGAATATATCTTTGAAATACTTTTATGTTCATATTCAAACACTTTTGTTCAAAGTATTTTCCATTCATTTTTACTATGAATATTTTTATGTGTATAAAATGAAATCTTTGTAAGCTACTATAACATCCTAAGGATATTATTTTAGGAGGTCTTGTATACCTATATAGCTTATCCAGTACATGTCTTATATGACCATTTTCTATAAATACCATTATATATATATATATATATATATATATATATATATATATATACACCCTTTTTGTTTTGTTCTTTTTCTCAGAACTAATATCTTTTGAGTCTAAATATTGTTTTTATACAATATTATTAACACTACACTTCCATAATAAATATTCACTGTCTTTAAATTTTACAATGTACAATTAATTTGAGCAACATGATTCTACACATTTGTATTACTAATATAAATATAAATACAATTAAAGTACTAATCCAAATAAAATATATTCAGTTACATATCATCTACTCTTCTCTATATGTAAAAGTTATTGTACATGCATTCATTGAATATATATATATATATATCATAGAGTGATTTTCTTTAAGATAACTACTTAATATTTTTTCACTACGTATTTAAAGTCTACATGAATGCATTTTAATTAAACATATGCAAGCACCAAGCTTCATACAATTTCGCATCATAAAAAGATTCACATGATAGAGGTTCACAGTGCCAACTTGATATTTTAAATCTGGAAACTAATATGGAAGTTCACCGACTCCACCCAACTTTGACTATTCTCAAAAGTGCCCCCCCAAACATTAAGTCTACAAGTTCTTTCTTTCTGTCTCACTTCTGCCTTTTCTTGCCTCTCACCATACCAACTCTGCCTGACTCTTCTTCTCAACAATATGACAAAAATGGATTACCCTCTTACCAATCAATTGGTAGTTGGTAACTACCTCCACCTCAACCAACAGGTGGTAGGTAGTCACTAGCTTATTTATGAGTTCCACTTCCCCACTCTCAAAGACAACCTCTTGTCTTTTAGGTAAGTTAATGATCAATTATTCCCATGATCATTAATAATCTAATCATTTAGATTAGATTCCTAGGAATTAATGAGTGGTAATCAATATCCAATAATTAACTTGTAGCCATAAAACATTCAGCCAAGTGTAACTTTAACATTAGTTTCGAGATATTTTATTCTATTAACAACATCATAAATACAAATTTAAGTTTAACTTTTATTAATTTTATCACACTGGTAAACTATTTCCAAATAAGTCTTTAAAGTTAAAGCACAACTACACTTAGCCATTTACAGATTTACATAAAATCTTCAAGCTAGAGGATATCACACCATGTTAAGAGAGCGGAGAGTCCAATTGGAAAATTTGTCACTAAATTTATCTATAAGTTCCATACATAACTTGGTTCTCATGGAGCTTTCAACTATAGGAGTGCCCAAGTATTTAGATGAAAGATTGCTTTTTGAAAGTTGAGTAAACCCACCATATGATTCTCTACTGTCATAAGGATATTAAAAAGGAAACTTTATGATTTCAATTTATTAATATCCATACCTAAAATTTTATAAAAATAATCTAGAATGGAATGAAAGGCTTTGGCATATTGAACCATGGGAGTGCCCATGCAAATTGTGTCATATACAAATTGCAAATGAGAAATATGAAGGTCATCCCCATAGAGTGTGATTCCTTTCACTTTATGTTGAAAAATTGCAACTTCCAAAACCCTACCCAAGCTTAAGCTTTCTTTAGTCGCTATGATGAAGAGGAAGGTAGAAAAAAGTCACCTTCACGTATGTTGCACAAAGGAGAGAAAAGCTTGGAAGAGGATCCATTGAGGAAGATGGAGAAAATAATTCATGGGGACGAGGGCATGGATCCAAGAAATCTATGCCAGAGTAAAACCAAAAGCAATGATGATTTGAAACATCGTCACTTTTGGTTTGACAAACAAAATGAACATTAAAGTCAAAGTTGTGAACATCACAATTGCCTACCTTTAATTGGATCTTACAATGACAACTTCCTTGGGTTGGACTTCGTTATCTCGATGGAGAAGTGCCTTAAGCTAAAAGAAGATGGATAAGTCATTACCTCAATCATTGATGAGCCATTATTTACTAGACGAGGTTCAAATTTAGATGATCATAACTTTCGAGTGTCCATTGTTGCTCAGTAATGCCTATAGTTATTGCACTTAACAAACAAACAACCATATTGATCTTTTAATATGCATTTTCTGAGTTTAAATATGGAAAGTTAATAAGTCTAGACGTATTATTTTTGCGTGAGAGGTATTGTTCAACTTAATAGAAAAAAATGGATACAAATAAATATTAAAGGAAAACCATAAAAGTCAAAACAATACAAATTGACTTTTAGATAACTTTAGGTACGTATTTTTAAATTAAAATTAGAAATATAAAATATTGTTAATTTTACGTATTAATGAGAGTAATAAAAAAAAATATAGCTTATTTTAAAATTTTAAAAATGTATATATTAATTTTGAAATAAATTTAAATTTATGTATTTGGGTTAAAATAATAAATAGAAGTTCACCGAGTTTTGAAGAGATGGTGGTGATCGAGTGTTTTGTTAAGAGACTCCTTGATATGAAGTTAACTGTCATTCCTTGATGTGATATGTTGGATGTTGGACATGATGAAGATGTAGTCCCACCAAGCTTTTAGAAAAAATAGAAATAATTAAGATTTTATTTTTACTATAAATTGATTCTTTATAAAAAAAACAATGTATACTTAATTATGTGGATAGTGAAATAGGGTTTCTAGTATTTTTATTTTTTTTAAATAAAAAATTAAGTGGATGGTTGTGATTTAATAACCAACCTACATATATTTTAATTCTAGATCTACAAATAGATCAAATCTCTCGGGATGCAAACCTCTTTTAGAGTGAAAAGAGATCTGATCCATCTAGAAGATTTGTATAACTATATTCCACATGAACACCATGGGGCAATACCTTGAGTTATCATAAACATGGAGCTCAAAAATGGCAGGTAACTTGACCAAGTCAAGTTTACCTTAACTACCCAACAAAAATTAATGAAAAGGTAGAATTTTATTTTTATTATTTTAGTTTATATTCTTTGTAGTCTTTACACATAAAGGATTAGATTAAACTATAACCCTAATCTTGGTAGTTAATCAATTTTTTTCTTTATTATTTTATGTTAGTTATTTTAACATTAATAGGTATGGGCTTCATAACCATTGTTGTAAAAAAAGTTGGATTAAGAAAGTAGAATTAAAGTGAGAAGAGCCATTTCTGTTAAAAAGTAGGATTAAGTAAAGTTCACTTTATTTTAAGAGGATACAATTCAACTTCAGGTCTAGCTTGCAATAGGAAAATAAATGAATAATTGTATAGTTTGGTTTTTTTTTGGAGGATAGGATAACGATTTTTCATCATTTTTATTGTTTAAAATGTGTTTTTGAATACATAAATTAATTCAATGCCTTGATAAAAACCCCGTGAGACAAAAAATTAGTGATTTCAATGAAAGCTTAGTTGATTTTGGGTAAAATTGAGCAAAAAAAAAAGAGCCTAGAAAAAGAGCCAAAACATGGAAGATTTAGCATATTATGGTATGTACATGAGTTATTATTGAAATTTATAAAAAAAATGTGCAATAAACAAAAATAAAAATAAACTATAAATTGTTGTCACATCACATTACATGACAACAACAAAATAAATAACTAAGCATGTACATATCCACATCCAGAAGAAATATACATATCCACATGACAAAAAAGATAATAATTAAACAAACAATGAACAATTATGTGTATTCATATGTACAATCATCTTAAAAACAAATAAGTATAGATCTATCTTAAACTTATACATATATATACATGGAAATTTCTAAAAACAAACTAATGAAAATCCATTATAAACCTAGATCTTTCAAGCACTAAGAGGAACCAAATTTATTAAAGTATCTTTTTTTATCATTTAATATGAAGGTATACACAACATAGAATTTCATGATTAAAAAAATTACACCTTAAGAAATTTGATGTCTCTAGATACATAGATCCAAGGTGGATCTTTAATAATGTTATAAGCGTTTTTTTAAAATGTTGATCTACCTATTTTATGAAATAAATAAACAGTTTAAATACATTTGATTTTTCTTATAAGGTAACAATTTCTATTTATAAAGCAAAACTAATAAAACATGGAAAATTTTAAACTGGGAAAGATAATGCCAAATTGTAGTTTGAAAATGGTTAAGTGAAACAAGTTACTAATTTCCAATGTTCTAGATAAAATAACTAACTTGAAAGTTAAGGCTTAGAAGGCTTGGCGTAAGTGTAAACTAAAAGTTTAAACATAAAATTTAAGACAATAAAACTTTAAAAACACTATCATTTGGACTTATCAAAATTTGTAGCTTCAACCACAATAGGTTCTTTGTTGCTTCCAAGGGATTAACTACTATCAAGAGGGATCCCCCGATGAACTTCCACATGGTTGAGTCTTCTGTCTAGGTACATCAAGGTGGGATGCATGTTTCCTAACATCAATAAAATATCTACTTTGGCTTTGTTCTTGTCTTGCAATAGGACCCTACCCAACAAGAGTGTTAGATGCCAATACATATCTACGACGTACATGTATTGGCTATACCTTCCACAGGTACCTAGTCACCAATGTCAGTAAAGATATTTATGTCAATGAAGCAATGACATTCCCCCACTATATGTCCTTCAACCTATTCAATTTCATCATGAATGGCCTCAGGTATTATTTCCCTGTAGCATTGTGCCAAATTGGAAGCCCTTGTTCTAGCACGTGATCCCTCTTGATACCTCTAGTATGCATCACCATGTGTTACCCAAGCCTATTGATGAGGCATGATGGATATAAAGGCAGGAGTATAAGGAATATTAAGACTAGGCGAGAACACGAAAGAAAAAGGAGGGATGGGGAGAGCTCAAAGCAACCTTGCTTTGTAGAGGGTATAGGAGTAGGAGGGGGTTGCAAGATTGGGTTGCTAAAGAAAGGAAAGAGTCATAGGAATGGGTGAGAAGAAGTAGAGAAATTTACCAAAGCAATAGAAGGAGGAAAAGGGAAAGGAAGGAGAGTCGAAGTGGGGCTTCCACCAATGGAGGAGAGGGGAAGAAGATGACAAATGAGAGTTCCCACACCATGAATATCCTTAATGTTTCCTTTGGAGCGCCATTCATGTTTATAGGATTGCGACCCACATGCAGGTTGGATCCAATAAACCAGATAATTGAAATATTCCACATGAAGTGACATAACATCATGAAATGTGCAACCAGGACAAGGCTAAATGGAGGCCATGAATTCCTCAAAGTGTGAGCCATGTTGAGATTCAACAAGATGATGATCCTAGTGAAAATTAAGCACCTACACTAGGTGGGGCCCATATGCTATTTTTAGCTGTATGTTTATTTTTAGAATGTTGAGCAAAGTCTATTTATAGCGGGAGTCTATTTATAGATGGTTGAGAAAATTCTATTTATAGACGAGTTTCTATTTTTAGATGCATGGGCGAAGTCTATTTATAGATCGCATGTCTAAAAATAGAATGCATGTCGATTATTATTATCTCTTAATAATAATTAGACAATAAATAATAATTTGTTCTCTTGAAGCATTTGATTTCAGTTAATTGATGTGGAAAACCAGTTGACTGAAGGAATTACGAGTTCTAAGGTTGGTTGGTGGGACATGCAAGTGGACTTCATTGTAACTAAGTGATACAAAGTTGTAACATAGTTGGATGTGTAGTATGTGAGTTGTAAAGTAGTTTAACTCAGTTAAGTGAGTTAAAATCAGTTGTGCTAGTTGTAACTAAAGATACACCAGCGAGAGATCAGTGAATTAAATATTAAATTAACTCACATGGAGTGATCTCACATGCAACTAAAGATTTACTAACGTTAACTACATGCATGTTAGATCCAGTGGAGACCCAGTTGAGAGATAGGTGAAAGGGACAGTTTGACTATCAGTTGTGACATTAGTGGGTGCACTCATGCAACCACACACACATTAGAGATGCCAATGAGGATTGCGCAGTCAAGGCAAGGCAATATCTCATTCATTCAGGGATTGTGATCAACAGGTATTGCGCAGTGGAGGCAGGCTGTCAGGAGGTAGTAATTGGTGCATGTGTGAACCAATTTTTTGTTTGACAGTGTGAGATGATTGTATATTGTATTGAGAGCTCTTGGATTAGAGTTTTGTATGAGATTGTTTCATGATCCATGATATATACATAATATATGATAGTGGGTTTTTTAGCTTTATGCTTTCCCGGTAAAAACATTGGTGTTATGTGTGATTGATCTTTCTTCATGTATTTGCAATTGGCGATTAAATTTCTACAAAGATTTAAGTAGAAGGATTCTATATTTAACAGTGGCATATAGTTGTTAAATCAGGAGAATCCAGGCAATACATAATTGTATTAAAATTTCTATAGGTTGGTGTATTAACACAATACAAAAACTTGAAGTGGAAGCCATCGAACCGCCTTGGGAATGAGAGTTTGTTAATATTCCATGTCTCGTCCCATAAATGCATAATGGGGTGGCAGAAGTATGTTCCCACACCTATAAACCATCAAAAACCCCATATGGGGAAGAGAGATCCTTTTGTGATAGGTCTCAACATTCCAATTTGAGGGGAGAGTCAAGGATAAAATTCCAGAATGAACTAAGGAAGGTCAATTGAGGTTAACATCCTTCATTGGCAAGATAATATGCAACCTTGTTCCCTAAACACTAAACATCAGAAGGAAGGACTACAGGAATGGAGAGTAAATAGGAGGAAATTCGTTCTAGGAAACCTTTCAGCCACTCTCTATAGGGGACTATGCTAGATGTTATGCCATTGGGAATTTTGAAAAGCATTTGTATCACTATTTGAGAATCCCACTCCACTTGGATTTTTGAAAATCCTTGAGATTTGGTAATGTGAAGACCTTTCTCCAGGGCTTGAAGCTCAGCCGCACTTTTATTTTTTTACCCCAAATGACTAAAGAAGAGGGCAATCATCATAATGAAATCATCTCTAAAAACTCTGCTAAAAGATTTCTTCTCCCAAATTACCTTTGGAAGCTCCATCAAATTTTAGCTTGATAAAATCATGTGGAGTGGGGAATCAAGAGAGAGGATTGGATGTGGTACAAGGATGTAATGGGGGGAGAGAAAAGGTGTTCCTTAAAACAAATTCTAGGCCAAGAGAATGGAGTCTTCATCCCCACTCACTTTTTTATCTTTAGTTATTTAGTAATGAGTCATCACCATATCCCTAATATTATATCAAATGATACTCCAAAGAGAGTCATGAGAAAGGAAGAGAATTTTGAAAATTATTCAGTTTCTTTCTTTCTAGATGGCCCAAAGACGGAAGCCTCAGAGGAGGGACCAAATTTTGTTAACGAATAGAGTATAAGAGCTAATGTCACCAATTTTCAATGGTGAGAGGAATTTTATTAGGACTATGATTAGAGGAGTGCATAATTGATTCTAAAACATTTCATGATGATAATGGATAGGGACAACCTTTGAATAGGTCTTTTGTATCTTTTGTAATGGATTTACATAACTAGCATAGGGATGGTCCAATGAATTTGTGCTTGTGAATATTATCCCACGCTAGTGTTTTTCCTTGCACTAAAAATGAGATGAAAACAAAAAATTTGGCTAAATTTGTTGACCCTAGATTGCTCTCCCTATATTCACTTTATGTTACACTTGAAATTTTGATATTATATTGTAAGCTTCTTTGGCCACAAAGGGTCTATTTGTTTGGTAACCACAGTGAATTTTTTATGGCTTATTGGAGATAGTGATATAGTGTCCTTAGATATATTTCCAAAATGATGACAAAACATCCTTCGAAAACTTGTGGTACAAAGTATATTGTGGGAGCCATTGTCTCCAATGGGAAGGAGAGTTGGTGTAAATCTAGTAATCTACTACTTTGAGCTTACCTATCCTAGTCATTTGTCTTCCCAAGAGCTTAGGAAGTTATTTCCAAGAATCCCCCCATAAGTAAGCTGATTGGCCATCTTTAATCTCCCTAAAATAGTGTTGCTAGATCACGTGCATTCCTTTCTTGGATAGATTCCAAATTGAGGAGCATGTCTAGTTGAAAGAAATTTGGATTAGATGTCTAAGAGGGGTATAATAATTATATTTATAATTCCACATGTAGTTCCATGGATCATATTCTACCTGGAGTCAATGCCACCATAATTTGTCTCCCATAGTGGTGGAGAGAGTGAACGGATCCTGTAGACCTAGGACTCCTCAAAGTTTGGGTCTACATAACTTTTCCTAGGTGACAAATGCCCATTTTTTTCCTGTTTGTCTCCCCCCAAAGGAAGGATCATTTGATTCTATGAAGTGAATTAATGGTAGTATCTGGATCCATCATGGTTGAAAATAGATATAAGGGAAGGGCTTGGAATATTGATTTGAGAAGGACTAGCCAACTTTCTATGTGTAACATACCTATAGTACACACCTCTAAATACATTATCATTATATATATATATATATATATATAGATATATTCACAAAGGAAAAATTCATAACTTTTCATTAATAGATAAGTTACATGTTACATTTGCTAGTAGAAAACTACCAAAAACTATATGTCAAAGTATAAACTGTATATAACCAAGCTCTGGCTATCAAAATACATACAATAATGCCGCTGGTACAAACATATATTTCTGCATATAACATCACCCGTAAGTTCGGTGCATAACTTATCGGATAATAGACAAGAAATAAATAATAGCCGATACATAATCCATGGGAGATAAAGAGAAACAAAATAACCTCCCAAATAGGTTGTTCTATCCAATAGCCCTCTGATCTGGTGCCTCATCCATAAAAGGCCTATGAAAAAACCTATACACCTATTCGCCAATCTTCTCTGTAATGTGCCTTGTACCCCAAATCAGCTCCGAGGCTTCTTTGGACAACTTATCAGCCACTTGGTTCCGAGACCTGTAAATGTGAGCCACGAAGATGGAGTCAAATAATAACTTGAGATGATGAACCTCCCTCAGCAGTGCGGTCAGTGTGTGCGTGTGACAAAGTGCAAGATTATTGAACCAGTTGATCGCAAGAAGAGAGTCTCCAAATATTTGAATGGAATTGCAATGTTTTTCTCACGCAAAGAGCAGTAGAAGTCTAAGGCTTTGAAGTTCAGAAAAGTTTTTCGATCCAAGGCCCAGTCCCATCCTTATTTGATAATGGTGATGATCATTAATATATAGTATGGCACCCCCCCCCCAACATCCTTGGGGATTTTCCACTCCATCAAAATAGGCCCAAGGTCGGCTTTGGTCAATCAATTCAGGGATAACCATCTTAGGGGTTCCCTGGTGTTTGTCAGCGGGTAGGAGGTTATAAGTAGCGATGATCGCAGCACAAATGTGATCCCCATTTATTGGTTGGCCATTGAAAATGAATTTTTTGCGGCCAATCCATACTTCCCAAGCAATGATCAGCGAGAGCTTCCGCATTTTCAGGATATTGGTGTATAGCTGCCACCAAGATGTCCAAGCTTCTAGTATTGTGGTCCCTTGCCAAGGATGTTAGCATCCAAAACTGTTTGCAGCCAGTGCCCATATATCCAAAATAACATTGCAGCGCAGAAAAAGGTGAGATGTATCCTCACTGTCTGTCAGGCAATAGCAGCACCTTGAGGGCCCATGGATGGCACGACGGTGGAAAAAATCCATGGTGGGGATGCAACGATTTAAGATACACCAAAATAAGATTTTGTGTTTATGTGGAGCTTTTATTTTCCAAATGCATCGCCACCACTAGGCTATATGAGGTGGTTCCTTGTGTTGTATAAGTGATAGGTAACCAAGCTTGGGTGTGTATTGGCCCTTTGATGAGTAAGCCCATATCAACTGATCTTCTTGTTCTGTGAGCCGGGTGTTTGTAGCTTTTAATGCCCAAATGTAATTGTTCCAGTCCAGAAGACCATCCCGTGGGATGTCAAGGTCAGCCGTTGTCAACCAGCATTGTCCCTGCCAGGTAGTGTGAATCGGATCTGCTATCTGAGAAAGAAAGGTGATGCCTCTGTGTGCTAAGTGCTCCAATAGTGGATCAGGTAACAATTGGTATTCACCATTACCAGACCAAGAGTCAGTACCAATACGAACAGATTCCCCAGATCCAATCTGCCACGATAGTCCCCTCTGAATAATATGAGCCTCTTTTGTAATTGCTTTCCATATGATGGATGATCCATAGGTCGCCCCAATTCTATCCCTGATCCAATCAAGGGTACTTCTAGGAGCGATGTATTTTGTGACTATAACCTCCTTCTAGAGACTATTCCCACTGATTAAATGCCAACACATTTTGGCAGCCAGAGCATTAGAGAAGAGATGGAGATCTTTGATCCCCCAGCCACCCCACTACTTGGGAATGTTGATGCGATCCCAAGAAATCCAGGAAAATGTGTTATTTCCTTGTTGCGCCATAAGAAATGTCTGCATATGCACTTAATGCGGTTTGTAACACCAATCGGTAGCCAAGCCAGGTTCATCCAGTAGACTGGAATGGCCTCGAGAACTGATTTAATGAGGACTAAGCGGCCAGCTCTGGAAAGCCATCTATTATACCAAACATTGATTCTATATTCAGCTTTGGCTATGAGCCAGTTCCAATCTTTGATTTGGTAGTTGTTTGGTTTGATGAGATACCGCAAGTATTTCAGTCCCTCGCTGATATTAATACTGACATATGAAAATAGATGTAATGCGTTGCCTCGTTCCCGAGCCGAACATCCGGTCATGATGATAGAAGACTTGAGGGAATTAGGGATCATTCCGGTGGCTCTGCAAAAACTTTGGAGAAGTATATTAAATTTTACAGCATCCTGTTTAGAGCCATCAATAAAAATTAGTACATCATCCACGAATAATAGATGAGTAAGATGTAATATGTCATTTACCCGGAGACCATTAAAGGTACCTCGAGCCTTTGCATTTTTAATGAGAGCAGAGAGACCCTCCATAACCAGGACAAATAATAAAGGTGATAGAGGACATCCTTGGCGTAATCCTCTGCCCGCATGAAAGAAATCAGATGCAGTGCCATTGAGGAGGATGCTGAAAGTAGCATGACAAATGCATCCCATAATCCAGTTGATAAAAGTATGAGGAAAGCCAGTTTGTATAAGAATGAGGTGTAGGTAGCTCCAATTCACCTGATCAAAGGCCTTTGCCAGGTCAATCTTGAGTATGGTGGATTTAAGATGTTTGGTTTTAATGGAGTGCAGGGCTTCGTGGGCAGTGCCAATTGCTTCGTGGATTTACCTAGGATGAAGAAAAGAAAATTATTCCTTGGCTATGTGATCAGATAAGAATGGCTTAATTCGATTGGTAATGACCTTGGAGATAATCTTGTAGATGCAGTTACAGAGAGAGATTGGTCTATAGTCTTGAAAGTCGGATGGATGATCTGATTTGGGAATGAGCGCAATAAAAGTGGAGTGAAATCCATCATAGATTTGACCCCTCACTCTGTTGTCTTCTATCATAATCCATAGGTCATTTGCCATCAACTCAAAGAAGTGAATGAAGAACTCAATGGGCCAACCGTCAGGCCCAAGACTTTTGTCTCTTTTAAACCATTTCAATACCCCCTCCAGCTCCCCCCTAGTGACCAGAGCATTTAGTTCTTCCTCCTGCTCAGGTTCCACGTATTTGTTGAAAGATTGAGTAATATGCAAAATATCTGGTAGATCAACATGGAGAGGTGCTCCGTAAAGATTAGTGAAATATTGAGTACCCAAATAATGTAGTTGTGATTGAGTACAAGCCACAAAACCATGATGATTAGTAAGTTTCGAAATTGAATTTGCAGTCCTGCGACCGTTTACATGTTGTTGAAAAAATTTTGTATTTTCATCTCCTGTCTGAAGCCAAATAGCTTTGCTCTTGAGTCGCTAATCCTCCTCTTTCTGTCTTAGGAGCTTTGTCTTATTATTTTCAAGAGCTATAAGGTAATCTTTAGTGGCACAGGACCTATATCCAGTAAGATCAGAGTTATTAAGTTGAGCAATTTCTAGCTCAATCCGGTTGAGCTCTTCTCGTTCCAGGCGCTTTTTGTTCTTAACCCAATTGATAGTCAAGCGCTTAATGCGAGATAGGTTATTATTAATGATCCGGGCAAGGTCACTGTCAAGTTGATGTGAATAGTGCTGCCAAGCCTGAACCACCATCTCATGATAATCTGGGTCTTGTAACCATATGGAGTTAAATTTAAATGGTGGTTATGCCCTATTAGGGCCGCACTCAAATTTGAGAAATATAGGGGAATGATCAGACATTCCCCCCTACCCCACCCATTGACGGGCACGATCTAAGGTGTTAAGAAGGGGCTGCTTGATTAGAAATATGTCCAATCTGCGAGCCAAATCCGCATCACCAATCCTCCTATTTCGCCAAGTGGGCTGAATCTTTGTAGTCTGAATGTCCAAAAGATCCACCTCCCTGAGTTTAGTGCAGAAATACTCATCCAGAGGATCAGTAATAGCATGTGTACCCCAAGATTCGGAAATGCCTAATGAGAAATTCAGATCACCACCCATGATTATATTAGGGAGGGTAAGTAGTGAGCAGGCTAGTAAAGAATTCCAATAGACCTCTATGTTTAAGCAGGGTCCATAGACGTTGATCAGGGTAAACACCTGCTCAGAGTGACCAAATTTTATATCCATGCCAAGTACCCCTGCTCGTCCCCAGCAGTTGATCATCCGGGTGGTTCTGCGGTTGATGCCCAAAGCGCAGCCACCAGATCTACCATGAGCATCTAATGTAACGAAAGTCCAATTAGGAAGAAAAGAATTAAGTGTATTTGCAACCGAATCCCTATCTCCTAAATTTTCTTGTAGGAAAATAATGTCAATAGGCTTCTGTGCAATAAGTTCCTTAAGTGCCAATCTCTTATCGGGGTTGGCCAGTCCCCTGCAGTTGTAGGAGAGGCAGATCATGATGTAAACCCAGGATAGGGTCGCCTTGCTCTAAGAACCCACATAAGTGATGATTGTGTACCAGCCTCCACCTCAAGATTGGCCCGTTTAATAGCTTTTTCCATAGTTGATGGTCTGCCCCTAGTTTTGTTAGGATGGCAACTCAGCCCAGGGCCAATACCAAAAACTTCTGCAGAGTGTGGTATAGCAAGAGATCTCAAATAGTATTTGTGTTTCGAAGTGGATGACTCCGAGCAGGTGGTTGGATGGCAAGAGATAGGGACAACAGAAGTATGATATATAATGGGGGTGAAAGATGGCGGGGCTTGTGCAATAAAACAACAAATAGGTGGGTAACGCTAAGCAGAACTAGTAGAAACAGAAGATAAACAAGGAGACGTAATGGATGATAAACAGGATGAGATAATTAAATGTGAAGATTCAGGTATAGGAAAGGTACTCGGAATAGTCGAAGAGCGGTGAGACGCTGCAGGAGTGGATGGCACGTGTGATCTGGGTTGCGTAACAGGCCAAGTAGGAAATTGTTGGGTCGTTACCAGTGCTGTAGCAGAAGAGTTCGGCACCGCCTGCTGCTCACCCTCCAAGACCTGGCAAATGCTGGAGATAGGTCATGTCTGAGTGGCCATAGGGTGGGTTTTCTTATGAATCTGCTTGGTGAATCCCATCTTTGGGCATTCCTTATACAAATTCCCCACTTCATGGCATTTCCTGCATCTAAAAGGCACCCCTTCATAATCAAGAATCTGTTGCCACATCATCCCATCGAAGAGCATGTTGAGATTGTCGTGCAGACCATCTCTAGTATCAAGGAAGATCAGAATGCGAGCAACTGCTCTACTGCCAGTATTCAAGTAGGACCTATCATGGTCAAGGTAGAGCCCAAATAGACCCCCGATATTCCGAAGAGCAGTATCATTCTAGAACTGAACAAGCAATCCCGACAATCGCATCCAAATAGGTCCAGCTCCAGCATTTTCTTTATTGGGATAAAAAAGCGGAACCCGTCATTTGAGATGAACAGGGTGCATTTCAATGTGCCAGTATTTCATGAGAGCCCAATCAAATTGTTTCGGCTATGCAAAGGTGAGAGAAAACCAACCTTTTGTGAGAAGTAATACTTCCGGGAGGGTATCAAGCAAACCTCCCCAAATCTCACAGGTCCACTGTTTCAACCGCGCAGTGGAATACTTCCGACCTCTCACCTTCCCTACTAACATAGTGGCAGCGATATGTGCCAGATCCGCCATACCACAATCACGACCAAAGTTTGTAATCTTGTTGAACTTATTCTTTGTATTCCTGTGCTTCTTGCCTACTTTAGCACTCCCCAAAGCCGGATCTTCAGTATTATCGGAGTCCGAGGATGAGGTCGGCTTGTCCAAGATAGGAGCGTCCTCATGAATGTTTGAGAAAACCCCAGATGCCGAGGGAGGTACACACTCCGCACACTCGCCGATATTCGCACCCTCACATCCCACTGCATCAACAGCAGAATCACCGATATGAACAAACCCACCAATATTAAGGTGCTCTAGTGTAAGAGTTGCTGCCCCAATACTCTGTAGCGCATTATCTGCAAAAGGCTCTGAGGACCCTAAGTCACCCACAGCAAAACAAGAGTTTCCAGTCTGTGATAAGTCCCATAAACCATGGTTCGAGGGTGAGGGTGTGGCAAAACAAAACTGATCAAATTCCCCAATGGGTGATGAGCCACCCGCCACATCGGAAGGGGTAGGCAGTGTTGGTGCTGAGATGGCCTGAACGGAGGCCATGTCATCCATCTCTTCCTCGACCGCATGGGGATTATTCCCCCAAATGTCCACGCTAGCCAGCGGATCCTCCGTGTAGTCCACTTCATCCTCGTAGGCACTTATAATCAGCAAGTCAATCCGGAGCCGAGACCTATTCAAAGAGCAATGGGTGCCAAGGGCCCGCACTGATAGGCTAGGCAGTAAAAACAAATGGCGCCAGACACCAAGTATGGAAGAAACACCCTGATAGTTGAGCCCGCTAGTTTAATGGCCGACAGGGTTCACGGGCCACAGCCAAGCCCCACACAATAGTAATAATCAAACCCTGATGTAGCAGAAGGAAGCAGTAAACCCCAGTAAAAACACTGAATGACCCAACAAAGCGAATGAAAATCAGATGGTTCGAAAACCAAATAGGTGCCGAGGATCCCTATTTGCAGTCCGTTAAGAAAGAGTGCAGGCCTGATGTAACGGTGGTGCCCGAAACCCAACAAGTGAACCAGGGGTTGCAGCTGCCATGGCTAGGGTTTTCCTTGATTATATATATATATATATATATATATATATATATATATATATATATATATATATATATATATATATATATATATATATATATATATATATATATATATATATATATATATATATATATGAATCAAACATGTATAGTTATTTCCTTTCATATTCTTCCACTATATTTCGTAAATTGTGACTAGATATTACTTCATAATACTTTATAGAGATCAATTTGAAAAGAAATATATCCCTATTCTTGATATTTGAGTGCAAGGTATTTCTCCTAAAACTGTACCTTTTTTTGTGTGTGTAAAGTTTTAATTTTTATTAATGAGGAAGAGAATTACAAGAGATGGTTATCGGCACTATTGGTTTGCCCGTAGGGAAACCAACCCAGTAGCACAGATTGAGTTGCTTAATATTACATGTGTCTCATTTGATAAGTTCAACATACAAAAATAAAATAAAAATGTCTTAAGCACATGTACTAAACTTCAAGGTGTTACATAGATATTGGCTTTGTTGTCAAGATCCTTCTAAACCAAGCCAAAACCAAAAGAGATTACCCCTAGCTAATTAGAACAAAATATCATACCATGGTGGAACTTGGAAGATATGCACTGGCGGAGCTCCAATGACCAAGGCCCACGGACCCAAGCTCTGATCAAGCTGCTGCGAACCATGCAGGAGCCACAAGCCTTGAAGGATCCATGAACCACAAACCACAAAGGAGCAAATATATTCTAAAAGGAGCCACAAACCCTAAACCATGAGTCACAATTGCTCTCCAACCTAAACTTTCCAACCCCATGAGTCATTTACCACCACCCTAAATTTTCAAACCCCTTGAACCTTGCAATAGGCATGGGACAAAGAAGACTTTGACGAGCTTTAATGACCCCCTAGGTTACAAACAACGGCATGGAGCAAAACCTTGAGCCATGATTTCCCTTTGAACTGAGCTTGTAAACACCGTGAGCCCTTTCCCACCACCCTGAATTTACAAGCATTGTGAAGCTCACAAAAAGAAAAGGAAAGAGTATACTCTAATGAGTTTTAATGACCCTTAAACCAACTCTAAGGAGTTGAGCTTCAAAGTCAAGGAGTGGAGCCACGTAAAACCAACCATGGAATTACATTTAGCCTGAGACTGGTCTAATAGAGCCTATGAATTATGAAGAAGCATATAACTCTCTAAGAAGGTCGAATAATGTTGGTGAAACTAGGAGGCCGAAGGTGGCCAAACACTAAAAAAATTGTGAGACTGAACCTCCATCGTTGAGGATGCCAAAGTAGGCTAAGAAGTAGTCCAATTAGATAATGGGAAGAAAGTATTAGTGTTATAGGCATGATGTCGTTGCATAGATGAGACGAAGGCATAGTGCATCACTATCGCTGATGAATAACTTACGGGATGATGCACTAAAAATAGAAACAGTTCAAAGGAAGGATATGGGTTATTCATGATTCCACTTCCATCGGGTTTAAACACAAAATTATACCTTATTTTAGAACGATGCTTTCCTAATTACATTTTTAATTTAAGGACATATTAATGTATTCTAATTATACACAAATGATTCTGTCACTAGTAAGTTTATCTAACTATCTATTAAATGTGTAGAATATTCTTTCTACAGCCTTTGACATTTTAATACATCATATACATTTGTTTGTTTTGTTAATAACTTTGAAATTATATTAATTATTGTTCATTTCAATTAATCCTATGTTCCATATCATGGAACATAAAAGGTTTGGCATTCAAATATCATATGCTTATGGAATTTATGTTAGAGTCAAACCTATATTACAAGACATTTATGTCCTCATCATGATTGATCCTTAGCTTTTTTTTTAGAAATTAGCTGAATAAATCACTTATTCACCGAAGATTAACCTGGTCATATATCAATTTCGAATTGCATACATAACACATAACCTTCTTCTACAATTAATTGTCACATGCGGAAATAACAGAAGCAATCTCACATCAATTCAATCACACATTAACTCAGTATGTATGGGGAAAGCCTACAGCTGAAAACCCCGCAGCTATTGTGTATATTATAATGGAGAAATCAAGTAACCAAACAAGTACAATACTCCTCACAAGTACTCAGTACTCTCTCATGAAGTTACTCACAATCTGACTCAGTTTTGAACAAGTCTGAGGTTCAAAACTCCCCGCCAATTGCCTTGCCTCTATTGCGCAATCATGGCTTGTATATGAAGAGGTTCAAGGTTCGAATCCCCTTCCCTTGATTGCGTAATTGTCATGGACAATTCCTCCAAGTGTAATGCAAATCTCATGCAAAACAAATCTACCAACTGATAGCTTTACTCACCCTTTCATCTACCTCTTCCACTGGTCTCCACTGAACTGATCATGCACCGTAGTGAACTGAAGTGTTCTTGAGTTGACTAATGAGTTAATATTTAGTAAATTAAATATTATTTAATTTACTCCACTCATATCTAGTTGATTAGTTAGTTAACTAATCCCAACTAGTTCAACTAAAACAAACAGAACACAACTCCACTATCTGTCCCGTTAACTCCTCCAAAACTCCTGCCACTGAAGTCTAACCGAAGCCAACCATGCAAGATGCCATCAAACCCTAGGAACCACGTGATTCCTTGTGTCAGTTGCATGAGCCACCTCCATGACTCAAACTGAAGTGCGCCAAGAGAGTAAATTGTTGTTTATAGTCAAAATATTATTAAGGGTAAATAATATTTGACTTCCATATTTTTAGGAGATCAGTCTAAAAATAGCCCGGGTCCTAAAAATAAGGGTCTCATCTATTTTTACCGACATGTCGCATACTTCAAGAATCTCCCAGTAGAATTCCCAAATTATGCTCCGTATGTCTAAAAATAGACATAGTCTAAAAATAGACTTTGCGCCAGAATTTGCCTGCGGGCCCACTTAGTGAAGGCGACTTCATTTCACTAAGCTCCATCATCTTGCTGCATTTTCAACACTCCCTCTCAGCAAGATATGGATTATCCGCAACCCCTATCCTGCCTCTGTGGAATTCGAACTTGCTCCTGGTGAGCGCCTTCGTCAGGATGTCGGCATCCTGATCCTCTGTGGGAACATATGAAAGCATCATGATTCTCCGCTGAACACAATCTCTGATATGATGGTACCTGATGTCGATGTGTTTGGACCTATCATGAAATACTGAATTAGCCGAGAGTTTAATGCAACTCTGGTTATCACAGTAGATCACTGTAGGCTCCAAATGCAACCTGAACAATCCTGCGAGGATCTTCCTCATCCAAATAGCCTCGCATGCAGCCAAGCTAGCCGCCATGTACTCGGCCTCTGCTGAACTGAGTGCCACGTCAGACCGCTTCCTCGTACCAGAAACCGCCGGCCGAGCCACGTCGAAAACTCCTCCTTGCTAGTGCTCTTCCCACCGTTGGACTCCCAAACTCTGGTTCGCATCGCTGAAGCCAGAAAGCTTCACTCCATCCTCCTGTCCGTACCATAGACCATATCCCGATGTGCCTCTAATATAGCGCAATACATGCTTGCCTGCCTTCCAAAAGAGCTTGGTAGGCTTAACCATAGCTTGTGAAAGCTGGTTAACTGCATAGCATATATCGGGTCGTGTATTGACCAGATACATAAGCGACCCCACCAACTGTCGATAGACAGTGGAATCCACTACCTCCGTTGAAGTAGCATCCTCCTTCCTCCAACCACCAGGAAGAGGAGTGTCAACAGGCTTGCAGCCTTGCATGTTGAACCTCTCCAGAATCTCCCGGGCATACTTGCCCTGAGAAACAAACAGTCCTCCGCTGCGCTGCCAAATCTCCAATCCCAGGAAATAATGAAGGATGCCCAAGTCCTTCATCTCAAACTTTCGTGCAAGATCCTCCTTGCATGAAAGTATCAACTGCTCATCGCCAGTCAAAATCAGATCATCTACATACAGTACGATGATCAACATCTTCCCCTCCACCACAATCTGGTACAGGTTTGGATCCGCCTCACTCTTGGAGAATCCAAGCCCGGTGAAGTAGCTGTCTATCCGAGTGTACCAAGCACGAGGTGCTTGCCTCAGCCCGTACAGTGCTCTCTTGAGTCGGCACACATGCGACTCACTGCTGAAGATCTCAAAACCTTCAGGCTGCTCTATGTACACCTCTTCCTCAATAACTCCATTGAGGAACGCAGTCTTCACATCCATCCGATGAATGTGCCACCCCATCTGCGCTGAGAGAGCAAGGATCGTCCGTATGGAAGAGTACCTTGCGACAGGTGCAAAAGTCTCCTCATAGTCAATCCCCTCGATCTGTGAGAAGCCACGGGCGACAAATCTCGCCTTGTACTTCTCCACACTCCCGCCAGCCGCCTGCTTCACCTTGTAGATCCATCGCGAACCTACAACTGATTTCCCAACCGGTCTTGGGACAATCTCCCATGCACTGTTCCTGATGATCGAATCATATTCTTCGATCATGGCATCAACCCATGCGGGTTCCTCCACAGCTTCCTCAAAAGAGGATGGCTCCGTCACAACACATTGACTCACAAGAGCCATGTATCCTATGTACCGATCCGGTGACTGTCTCTGTCTGCGCTGTGCTGTAGGTGGTCCTACAACCTTCTCTGCATCCCGAGCCAGTCGCTCAGCTTCTGTAGTGCGCATGCGCCCTCTAATGGTTGGCGCTGCATGGGTGGTTTCTTCCACCTCCTGAACCTCCTCTTGTGGCCGATCCACATCCGGAAGCTCCTCCTTAGGAACTAACAGCTCCTCATCCACATGCAAGTGTAGCTCCCTCTCAAGCGAACACTGCATGGCTTTCTCCTCCCGGAATTTTATATCCCGTCGCACAACAGTCTTGCGACTGTCTGGCACATACACCCGATAGTTGTGAGGTGTATCAGTGTACCCCACAAATATTCCAACTTCAGCAGTTGGATCCAGCTTCCTTCTTGCATCCTTCGTCACATGCATGTAGACAGGAGATCCGAAAATCCGCAAATGGGAACTATCAGGCCTCTTGCCAGAATAAGCCTCCTCTGGTGTACTCATGCCAAGAACCTTGTGAGGACAACGGTTCTGCACATACACTGCTGTATTGCATGCCTCAGCCCACAAGTGAAGGGGTAGGCCCCGATCATGCAACATCGCCCGTGCAGCACCCACGATCGTTCTGTTCTTCCGCTCAGCCACCCCGTTCTGCTGTGGGTTATGGGGTGCGATGAGCTTTCTCCGAATCCCTTCTGCGCTGCAGAACTCCTTGAATTCAGCCGAGATGAATTCACCACCGTTATCACTCCTTAGAGCAATCACCTTCTTCCCCGATTCCTTCTCGACCAGTGCTTTAAACTCACAGAACTTCGCGAATGTATCGCTCTTCTTCTGCATGAAGAAGATCCAGCACTTTCGAGAGAAATCATCAACAAAGATCACATAATACTTGTGCTTTGATGTCAAAGCAACTGAGAAAGGACCACACACGTCTGTGTGAACTCTCTCAAGGATCGTCGTGGCGCGACTATCCTTCTCGTGAAAGGTGGCTTTCACATACTTCCCTAAAGTACACCCCTTGCACTGATCTGACTGCGCAAGGGTGCCCTTAGGAAGTCCAGTAGAAATCTGCTGCAGAATCTTCAAAGCTCCATGGTGAAGATGGCCCAATCTCCTGGGCCATAGTTCGCCCTCATCATCCCGGCTCACCACATCTCCAGCCTTGCATGCCATAGCTGCGCAGTCATCTACCTGCAACTGATAAAGGTTCTAAGTTCGAACCCCTATCTTCCGGGTCTCTCCAGTAGTCTTACTGCGCAGGAAAGCTTTCCCTTCGCTGAAGACCACATCATAACCCTTATCCTCCAACATCGCTACTGAAATCAGGTTCTTCTTCAATCTAGGTACATGCATGACATCCTTTAAGACAAAGGGTTTACCAGACTCCCTCTGAAAGGATACGGTACCGATACCAGTCGCACTGTATCTACCGTCATCGCCCATCTCGATGTGCATACCCAAATTCTTGTCCTCCAGATCTGAGAACAACTCCCGATCTCCCGTCATATGAAATGACGCACCGCTGTCCAAGAACCACACCGATCCCATCACACTTGAAACCAAGCATGCACTCAGTGAAAAGTCAAGCTCGAACTGTGAAGCCAAAGCTTCTCCATCTGCAGATCGTCCCGCTTGCTTGTTCTTCTTCTTCTTTGGACAATTGGTAGCATAATGTCCGTGATCATGGCAATGAAAACACTTCACTTTCGCCATATCCTGCTTCTTGCCCTTAGCACCAGAATGAGAGGTTTTCTTACCCTTCCCCTTCTTTGCTTTGGACACCAAAGCGCAGTTTTCTTCATCAGCTCCCTTTGATGAAGATCCATCTCGAGTAGTCATCCTTATCTCCTCCTGCATGAGATCCGCCCAAAGGCGCTCCCATCCCGGCAGCTTCTCCCGACCATTGACACTATCTTGATATGAGTGCCAAGCCTTCTAAAGACCAAGGAGAGCCAGGTCGACCATGTCCTCGTCTTCGACAGTCACCCCCACACTTCCCAGCTCATCTCTGCATTGAGTGAACTTCGTGAGGTATTTGGCGATACTGTCGCCTTTCTCCATCTTGATGTTCCCGAGCTTATCTTTGAGCGCCAGCTTCCTTTGGTCACTCTTACTCTGGAATAGATCCGTCAAAGCTTTCCACATTAAATATGGAGTAGCCTTTCCATGCAGTCTGGATACAATATGATCCTTGACGCCCTCCAACAGGATCCTTCGACATTTCGCGATCTTCTTTTGCCATGCATCGACCAGAGCTGCATCAGTGGGCTTTGGGACATCCGCATCCACGAACTCCTTCAGACCATTATCTTCTAACACTTCTTCCATGCGATCCTTCCATGCAACATAATTCGAACTGCCTTCAAGAGCATATTCGAGTCGCAAACCGTTGAAAGAAGACATTTTCAACACCGGCACCAAGAAAACAATTCTGCTGCAAAATTCGAATTCCAAACTCCAAGCTCTATCGCTTCCGATCTACACTTGAAAAACAAATTATTTCCAAATCAGACATTGATTGCAAGGGGCTTTTACCAGACCTTTCACTTTCCGAAGAAAGATGAATCCGGAGGCTTCCTGGCCCGTATGCAGACTCTGTCCGAGGAAATAAGTTTGCAATCACCGTAATAGATCTCGATAATTAATATCGCTCCGATACCATGTAGAAATTAGCTGAATAAATCACTTATTCAATGAATATTAACCCGATCATACATCAATTTCGAATTGCATGCATAACACATAACCTTCTTCTACAATTAATTGTCACATGCGGAAATATATAGAAGCAATCGCACATCAAATCAATCACACATTAACTCAGTATGTATGGGGAAAGCCTATAGCTAAAAACCCCGCAGCTATTGTGTATATTATAATGGAGAAATCATGTAACCAACCAAGTACAATACTCCTCACAAGTACTCAGTACTTTCTCATAAAGTCACACACAATCTGACTCAGTTTTGAACAAGTCACTGGTTCAAAACTGCCCGCCAATTGCCTTGCCTCTATTGCGCAATCATGGCCTGTATATGAAGATATCCAAGGTTCGAATCCCCTTGGCTTGACTGCGCAATTGTCATGGACAATTCCTCCAAGTGTAATGCAAATCCCATGCAAAACTGATCCTCCAACTAATAGCTTTACTCACCCTTTCATCTACCTCTTCCACTGGTCTCCACTGAACTGATCATGAACTGTAGTGAACTGAAGTGTTCTTGAGTTGACTAATGAGTTAATAATTAGTGAATTAAATATTATTTAATTCACTCCACTCATATCTAGTTGATTAGCTAGTTAACTAATCTCAACTAGTTCAACTAAAACAAACAGAACACAACTCCACTATCTGTCTCGTTAACTCCTCCAAAACTTCTGCCACTGAAGTCTAACTGAAGCCAACCATGCAAGATGCCATAAAACCCTAGGAACCACGTGATTCCTTGTGTCAGTTGCATGAGCCACCTCCATGACTCAAACTGAAGTGCGCCAAGAGAGTAAACTGCTGTTTATAGTCAAAATATTATTAAGGGTAAATAATATTTGACTTCCATATTTTTAGGAGATCAGCCTAAAAATAGCCTGGGTCCTAAAAATTAGGGTCTCATCTATTTTTACCGACATGTCGCATACTCCAAGAATCTCCAAGTAGAATTCCCAAATTATGCTCCGTATGTCTAAAATAGACATAGTCTAAAAATAGACTTTGCGCCAGAATTTGCCTGCAGGCCCACTTAGTGAAGGCGACTTCATTTCACTGTATTCCATCATCTTGTCGCATTCTCAACATTTTTTTCATTATTAAAACTATATATATATATATATATATATATATATATATATATATATATATATATATATATATATATATATATTTCATATTGTGTTTTCTCGCCTAGTGATAGAATTAACCAATGGTTCGACTTAATATTGTTTGCAATGGTTTATAGTTTTTATAATTGTTGTTCACCACTGATGACACGATTTTTTGTAAGGTTTGATTCACTGGTTCAATATATATAATAAAGCTCCTACACCTAGAACACATGTGGTATATTATAATGTGAATAGTTCTAGATTGTTCCCAGTACGTGGCCTGCATTAACACACATACACATCTCTCGATGGTTATGACACGATGGTTCATATGAACCCCACTTTCATCCTTTATAGATCAAAGATGTTCATAGAATTTAGGGTTTCATTTTGTGTTAATGAATATCCTGATTGTCATTTGTTTGTTCATTCATTCAATGGTTTTCAAAAAGAGCTTTGTCACTCTGCAACTAACCTACAATACTCCTTACAATTACAACGCCTGTAGTTAAAATGAGATTTCTAGTTTAACAAACCTCTTTCTTTAAACTTCTAGGGCAGGACTGTAAATCCTTCCTTGTGTGGAGTTTTTGTGGGAGGAAATTATGTTTTCATTTCAGACAGAGGATTTTGTATTGTTTTTGTATATGTTTTAACATTGATTTTCTTCCAAAGCCAGTCACTCTTTTTGTTCTTGTTTTTGTGCAAGTACCTTGAGGGGTTTTTAACCTATTTTGGTTATATTCCCTAAATTAGGCCATTGGCCATGAGTTTAAATTAAGAGTTTTCATTTTTTTTTTATAATTTCTTCACCATTGGTGAAATGATGCTTCTCCTACAATATATTTCCTTTAATGGGTAATTTCTATGACTATAATTCATTGATTATGCAATTGTTAGTGTTTTAACAAATTGAAATTATGAGGGTTTTAACCCTAGGATTTATCTGTAGGTATATTCAAGTTTTCTTGGTCACCATCCTTATTGATTTGGCCTTTTCATCTCTAGAAAATTGTGTTCTCGGTTCTTTTCAGAACAAATTTTCTATTGTCAGGTAATGTAAAAAGATACAAATTGTTGAAAAGTCAACAAGAAATGTGTGCCTAATTGAATTTTCCCTTAATTAAATTGGACAATAAAATGTAATCTTATCTCATAATCACTTGTAATGGTTAACTGAGTGTGATAAACTCAGTTAGCTCATGAATTTTGAGTTGAGGATGGTTTGTGAGGCATGCAGAGTGATTCTATTAGTTATTGAGTCCAAGTTGCAGTTAGTGCATTAGTTTAATGCATGAGAAATCAGCTAACTTAATTAATTTAATTAAAATCATTTTAACTAGTTGTAACCGTTTGTTGCACTAGTGAGAGGTCAAGTGAATTAAATCAGATTTAATTCACATGCAATGATCTGTCATGTAACTAATGATTTACTATTAATAGCTACATGCATGTCAGTTCCAATGGAGACCCAGTTGAGACAAAGGTTAAAAGGATGTTAACTATCAATTGTATTATTAGTAGGCTACCTACATGTAGTAAAAAAACCATAGGAATGCCCATGAGCATTGTGCAATTTTGGAAGGCTGAATTTCCTAAATAATAGGGATTGCATTCCACATGAATTGCGCAAGAAAAGCAGGCTGGGTAGAGGCTGAAAATTGGCTAAGTGTTGGTCGATTTTGTCCGGATCAGTGTGAGACAGTTGTGAGAGTGCATAAGACTCTTGTGAGAAGAGTTCATTGTAATTGTTTCATGATTCCTTGGTGAATATACAATAGAAGATAGAGGGGTTTTGAGCAGCAAGCTTTCCCTGAGAAAATATCTGTGTTGTGGTTTGATTTGTTTCTTTCTTTGCTTGTTGTGATTGAAGGTCGTTTTATTTTCCATGATTGATTTGTAGAAGGATTCAATATCTTGCTTTAGCATATCGCATGATCAGATTGAATCCATTGATATACATATTGTTTGTATAATTTCTACAAATATGTTTTCCTTCTATTTTTATTTTTTATTAGTTTTCCTTTGTGGCTAGGTGTTTTTGTTACCCTAATCTTTCCATGGCATACATTTATACAATTTCCTTATTCTGTCATTGCTAAGATTTAGAATTTTTAAGATAGAAACCATAATTTTAGGATAGATCTTGGTGTTATTTTTTTTCCTTTTTAATTGCTTCAGGCCTAAACATAAGTCTAAGCCATCCATATACTAGTATGTAAATGACCATTAATTCAGAGTTTATCGTGTGTTTTTATAAGACCTAACTACACCATAGTTAGGGTTTTAACCCTATGAATATGTTTAAGTTACATTGGCTTACCTATGATTTTGGTTTAGAAATAATACAGGGTTTTAAACCCTATTCATCTTCAATAAAAAAATTATCGGGCTTTTCTTTTCTTTCTATTTTATGGGTTTTAGTCATTTAACTATATATTTTTTTTGACATTTAATATGAATTTGTGTATTTGTTGAAAGAATTCTATCGGAGGCATGGTTAGAGGAAATTCACTCTAGGTTATTACCCTTTTAGTTATAATACTTGCACTTTGATACATTACCATTTGCTTATACTTTGATCTATGAATGGCATTTGTATTTTATTGTTTGTTCATAGGTAATATTAACTTTAGAGTTAATTCCAAAAACTTTTCCTTCACTGGTGAAATTTAAAGCCTTCATATTGCTCATGGAGATTTCAACTCTTATCTTCCAAGTCGGGTGATCTGAAACCTTGGATTCCCTATCTACCTGAACATGACTTCTATGTTTGAGAGCAAGGGACCAGGGTTTGCAATCATAGTTATTCCTTTATTAATGTGTTTTTTGAGAATTCCCTCTTGTTAGGAAGTTTATAGTTTAAAGGCTTTAAGTCTGTGATGTACTTGGTTAATGGGAAACTTTATCCCAGAAAATGATACATTTATAAGTTTAGTTTACTCTCCTTATTTTCATCTATGACCATACCTATATTTCCTTAACAATGACTTTTCGAGTTAATAAATTATGACATGTTACTGAAATATATACATTTTTTTTTCAGACATTTTTGTCTCTTTTATATTATGAATATATCTTTGAAATACTTTTATGTTCATATCCAAACACTTGTGTTCAAAGTATTTTCCATTCATTTTTACTATGAATATTTTTATGTGTTTTAGTTTAGAAATTTGAATAATAAATACAGATTATTCAGAGATGGTCCACGTTACAAACTATTTAAGCTTCATGCATAATACATAACCTCTTCTACAGTTGATCATCAATTTGCGGAAATAGAAGCAGTCGCATGCGCACATTAAAACATAATCAAGCACACATATAACACAGTATGTAATGGGGAAAGCTTACAGCTGAAAACCCCCAACTATCTGTATATTATAATGATAGAGAACATGTAACAATCATAGTACAATACTCCTCACAAGTACTCGGTACTATCTCCAATAGTTACACACAAACTAGCTGAGATTTGAACAAGTCTTGGGTTCAAATCTCCTCCACAAGTCTGCCTCTACTGCGCAATCCAAGATGATTAATGATGAGATCCAAGTTCGAATCCCACTAGCTCCAACTGCGCAATCCTCATTGGAAATCTCCATCAATGTGTGTGCAAATCTCATGCACAGCCATAGTCACAACCGATAGTAGACTCACCCTTTCACCCACCTCTAACACTGGTCTCCACTGAACTGTCCATGCATTGCAGTTAACTGATGTGTTCTTTAGTTGATTTATGAGTTAATAATTAGTGAATTAATTAACAATTAATTCACACCACTCATCACTAGTGTATTTGTCAGTTAGACTAAATACAACTAGTTCAACTAAGTTAAACCGAACACAACTCCACCAACTGTCTCATCAACTCCACCAAACTCTGCCACATGAGTTCTAACTGAAGTCAACCATGCAATAGCTCAACTAACCCCTAGGAATAGCGTAATTCCTTCTGTCAGCTGCATTTTCCACATCCAAGCATCAAACTGAAGTGCTCCAAGAGGATAAGATAATGTTTATAGTCTAAATATTATTAAGGGTTAATAATATTTGACTATTCTATTTTTAGCCCGGCAGTCTAAAAATAGAAACCGCCCAATGTCTAAAAATAGAGGTCCATCTATTTTTTACCAACTCGACCAATCATCCATAAATAGCATCCTGCAACTCATAGACCATGATCCATATGTCTAAAAATAGACATAGTCTAAAAATAGACTTTGCGCCAAAAATGGCCTGCGGGCCCACTTAGTGAAGGCGACTTCATTTCACTAAGCTCCATCATCTTGTTGCATTTTCAACACTCCCTCTCAACAAGATATGGATTATCTGCAACCCCTATCCTGCCTCTGTGGTATTCTAATTTGCTCCTGGTGAGCGCCTTCGTCAAGATATCAGCATCCTGATCCTCCGTGGGAATATATGAAAGTAACATGATTCTCCGCTGCACACAATCTCTGATATGATGGTACCTGATGTCGATGTGTTTGGATCTATCATGAAATACTGGATTAGATGAGAGTTTAATGCAACTCTGGTTATCACAATAAATCACAGTAGGCTCCAAGTGTGACCCGAACAACCCGACCAGGATCTTCCTCATCCATATAGCCTCGCATGCAGCCAAACTCGCTGCCATATACTCGACCTCTGCTGAACTGAGTGCCACAGATCTCTGCTTCCTGCTGTACCAAGAAACTGTTGTCGACCCGATACTGAAGATCCCTCCAGATGTGCTCTTTCTGTCCGTTGGGCTCCCTGCCCAATCTGCATCCGTGAAGCCACAAAGCTTCACCTCATCCTCTTGTCTGTACCACAAGCCATATCCTGATGTGCCTCTAAGATAACGCAATACATGCTTGCCTGCCTTCCAGAAGAGCTTGGTAGGCTTAACCATAGCTTGCGAAAGCTGGTTAACAGCATAGCATATATCGGGTCGTGTATTGACCAGATACATAAGCGACCCCACCAGCTGTCGATAAACAGTGGCATCCACTACCTCCGCTGAAGTAGCATCCTCCTTCCTCCAACCTCCAGGAAGAGGAGTATCAACAGGCTTGCAGCCATGCATGTTGAACTTCTCCAGTATCTCCCGGGCATACTTACCCTGAGAAACAAACAATCCATCACTGCGTTGCCAAATTTCCAATCCCAGGAAATAATGAAGGAGGCCCAAGTCCTTCATCTCAAACTCTTTTGCAAGATCCTCCTTGCATGAGAGTATCAACAGCTCATCACCTGTCAAAATCAAATCATCTACATAAAGTACAATGATCAGCAACTTACCCTCCACCACAATCTGGTATAGGTTAGGATTCGCCTCACTCTTGGAGAATCCAAGTCCGGTGAAATAACTGTCTATCCGTGTGTACCAAGCACGAGGTGCTTGTTTCAACCCATACAGTGCTCTCTTGAGTCTGCACACATGCGACTCACTGCTGAAGATCTCGAAACCTTCGGGCTGCTCTCTGTACACCTCCTCCTCAATGACTCTGTTGAGGAACGCAGTCTTCACATCCATCTGATGGATGTGCCACCCACTCTGTGTTGAGAAACTAGGATCGTCCGTATGGAATAATATCTGTACGGCCAGTGCAAAGGTCTCCTCCTGTCGATCCCCTCTATCTGTGAGAAGCCTCGGGAACCAAATCTTGCCTTGTACTTCTCCACACTCCCGTCAGCCGCCTGCTTCACTTTGTAGATCCATTGCGAACCCACCACTGATTTTCCCTCCGGTCTTGGGACAATCTCCCATGCACTGTTTCTGACAATCGAATCATACTCTTCCACCATGGCATCTGCCCATGCGGGGTCCTCCACAGCTTCCTTGAAAGAGGATGGCTCTGTCACGACACATTTTCTCATAAGAGCCATGTATCCAGTGTACTGATCCAGTGACTGTCTCTGTCTACGCTGTGTTGTAGGTGGTCCTACAATCTTCTCTGCATCTTGAGCCAGTCGCTCAGCTTCTGTAGTGCGCTTGCGCCCTCTGATGGTTGGCGCTGCATGAGTGGTCTCTTCCACTCCATGAACTTCCTCTTGTGGCTGATCCACATCCAGAAGCTCATCCTTAGGAACTAATAGCTCCTCATCTGCATGCAAGTGTGGCTCCCTCTCAAGCGAACACTTCATGGCTTTCTCCTCCTGAAATTTGATATCCTGTCGCACAAAAGTCTTGCGACTGTCTGGAAAATACACACGATAGTTGTGGGGTGTATCAGTGTACCCCACAAATATCCCAACCTCTGCGGTCGACTCCAGCTTCTTCCTGGCATCCTTCGTCACATGCATGTAGATAGGTGAACCAAAAATCCTCAAATGGGAAATATCAGGCCTCTTACCAGAAAACGCCTCCTCGGGTGTACTCATGCCAAGTATCTTGTGAGGACAACGGTTATGCACATATACTGCAGTATTGCATGCCTCCGCCCACAAGTGAATGGGTAGGCCCTGATCATGCAACATCGCCCGTGCAGCACCCACGATCGTTCTGTTCTTCCGCTCAACAACCCCATTCTGCTGTGGGTTATGAGGTGCTATGAGCTCTCTTCGAATTCATTCTGCACTGCAAAAGTCCTTGAATTCTCCAGAGATGAATTCACCACCATTGTCGCTCCTTCACATGCTTCCCCGATTCCTTCTCAACCAGCGCCTTGAACTCACAGAACTTTGAGTATGTCTCGCTCTTCTTCTGCATGAAGAAGATCCAGCACTTCCGAGAAAAATCATCAACAAAGATCACATAGTACATGTGCTTTGCTGTCGAAGCTACTGAGAAAGGTCCACACACGTCTGTGTGAATTCTCTCAAGGATCGTCGTGGCGCGACTATCCTTCTCGTGAAAGGTGGCTTTCACAAATTTTCCCAAGGTACACCCCTTGCAACGATCGTTGCGCAAAGAGTGCCCGCAAAACCCGATGAAATCTCTTTGCAGAGTATCTTCAAAGCCTCCATGGTAGAAGGTGGCCCAATCTGCGGTGCCACGGCTTCACCCTCATCCCCGACTCACCACTTTGTCATGCTTGCATTCCATTGTTGCATGACCACATCTACTTGCGGTGATAAAGGTTAGGACTCGAGCCCCTATCTTAGGGTTTCTCCGAGTTGTCTTCTGCTAGCCGAAAGCCTTTCCTTGTTGAAGACAACATCATACCCGTTGTCTTCCAACATCGCCATAGAGATTAGATTCTTCTTCAATCCTGGAACATGCATCACTTCCTTCAATATGAAGGGTTTACCAGACTCCCTCTCAAAGGAAATGGTACCGATACCGGTCGCACTGTATCTACCATCATCGCCCATCTCGATGTGCACTCCAAGATCTTTCTCATCCAGATTTGAAAACAAATCTCGATCTCCAGTCATGTGAAAAGATGCACCACTGTCCAAGAACCATACTGATCCCATCACACTTGAGACCAAGCATGCGATCAGCGAAAAATCCAGCTCAAACTGCGAGGCTAAGGCCTCTCCCGCTGCAGATCCAGCAACATGCTTATTTTTCTTCTTTTGCGGACAATTTGTGGCATAATGTTCGTGTTGGTGACAGTGAAAACACTTCACCTTGGACATGTCCTGCTTCTTGCCTTTCGCACCGGAATGAGAAGCTTTCTTGCTCTTCCCCTTCTTTTCTTTGGCAGCCAAAGCACAATTTTCTTCATCAGATGTCTTTGATGAAGATCCGTCTCTGGTATTCCGCCTTATCTCCTCTTGCACAAGATCCAACCAAAGTCGCTCCCATCCTGGAAATTTCTCCCGACCATTGACAAAATCTTGATAGGCATGCCAACTCTTCGGAAGACCAAGGAGAGCCAAGATCACCAATTCATCATCATCAACAGTCACCCCTACACTTCCCAGCTCATCCCTACATTGGATGAACTTCGTGAGGTACTTGGGCATATTGTTGCCTTTCTCCATCTTTATGTGTCTGAGTTTATCCTTGAGCGCCAACTTCCTCTGGTCGCTCTTGCTTTGGAATAAATCTGTCAACGCTTTCCACATCAAGTATGGAGAAGATTTTCCATGCATGTTGGATACAATGTGATCCTTCACGCCCTCCAACAGAATCCTTCGACATTTTGCCATCTTCTTTTGCCAAGCCTCAACTTGAGCAGCATCAGTAGGCTTTGGGACCTCAGCATCTATGAACTCCTTCAGCCCGTTATCATCTAATACCGCCTCCATTCTATCCTTCCATGCAACATAATTTGAGCTGCCCTCAAGGGCATACTTCAGTCGCAATCCGTTGAAAGACATTTTGACTTCGACACCAAGAAAAATGCTGCAAATTCGAATTCCAAATCTTGCTGCAAATTCGAATTCCACCAGCTCAAAACTCAATCGCTTCCAATCTGTGAGAAAAAAATATTTCACAACCTGTCCATTGTAGGGAGCATTTCTTGGATATATCACCTTCCCGAGAGAAAGGAAAAAAGTAAGTAGCTTCTGGCCCATGGACTACTACTCACGAAATAATTATAATCTTGTAATAGATTTTCTTATCAACTTGGCTGATACCATGATAATATTTGAATAATAGAATTATTCAACAGAGATTATCCTGATTACACACTATTCGAGCTTCATGCATAATACATAACCTCTTCTACAATTGATCATCAATTTGCGGAAATAAAAGCAGTCGCATGCGCACATTAAAACATAATCAAGCACACATATAACACAGTATGTAATGGGGAAAGCTTACAGCTGAAAACCCCCAACTATCTGTATATTATAATGATAGAGAAAATGTAACAATACATAGCACAAAGCTCTCACAGCTCTCAGCACTATCTCACATGCTACACACAAACTAGCACAGAAGATGAACAAGTCACAGGTTCAAATCTCCTCCACAAGTCTGCCTGCCTCTACTGCACAATCCAAGATGAATAATGATGAGATCCAAGTTCGAATCCACCTGGATTGTACTGCGCAATCCTCATTGGAAATCTCAATCAATGTGTGTGCAAATCTCATGCACAGCCATAGTCACAACTGATAGTAGACTCACCCTTTCACCCACCTCTAACACTGGTCTCCACTGAACTGTCCATGCATTGCAGTTAACCGATGTGTTCTTTAGTTGATTTATGAGTTAATAATTAGTGAATTAATTAATAATTAATTCACACCACTCATCACTAGTGTATTTTTCAGTTAGACTAAATACAACTAGTTCAACTAAGTTAAACAGAACACAACTCCACCAACTGTCTCATCAACTCCACCAAACTCTGCCACATGAGTTCTAACTGAAGTCAACCATGCAATAGTTCAACTAACCCTTAGGAAAAGCGTATTTCCTTCTGTCAGCTGCATGTGCCACATCCAAGCATCAAACTGAAGTGCTCCAAGAGGATAAGATAATGTTTATAGTCTAAATATTATTAAGGGTTAATAATATTTGACTGTTCTATTTTTAGCCCGATAGTCTAAAAATAGATTACGCCCAATGTCTAAAAATAGAGGTCCATCTATTTTTACCAACTCGACCAATCATCCATAAAAAGAATCCTGCAACTCATAGACCATGATCCATATGTCTAAAAATAAACATAGTCTAAAAATAGACTTTGCGCCAAAAATAGCCTGCGGGCCCACTTAGTGAAGGCGACTTCCTTTCACTAAGCTCCATCATCTTGTTGCATTTTCAACATGTGTATAAAATGAAATCTTTGTAAGCTACTATAACATCATAAGGATATTATTTTAAGGGGTTTTGTATACCTATATAGCTTATCCACTACAGGTCTTATATGATCATTTGCTATATATATATATATATATATATATATATACCCTTTTTTTGTTTGTCCTTTTTCTCAGAACAAATATCTTCTGAGTCTAAATATTGTTATTTGTACAATATTATTTACACTACACTCCCATAATAAATATTTATCGTTTCTTAAATTTTAATGTATGATTATTTTGA